>JAPKLX010000170.1:415308-470493 GCA_026898415.1 Leonotis leonurus
TAAAAATCTCTTCCAACTTGTTTAGGTAGCCGGCCCGAAATCCGTTGTCCGATTTCCACCCTTGAGCCACAATTTCTTTCATACCAAGAAGCAATGCCTCCTCTTCCCGTTGGACACGGCGCCCCTTTTCTGACCTTGAAGTAGCCTTATTACTAGCCATACTATCATAACTACCTATTGGCATCAATGAATGAGCTTAAGAACATCATATAAACAATCTTAAACTATTCACAACAATCTTCATTCACAGAGCATTCAAATAGACGTCAATCACACAGTCACAGAGCTTTCGCCTCTTTTCCCCATCAACATTTTAAAAAGAAACAAAATGCCAAAACAAGCACCTTTCATCAAAAAATAAAGATGGAAAAACAAAGAATTAAAAAAAACAAAAAAGATGCCTAATCTCGAAACAGTGCCCACCACCATTTGTTCAACTTTCCCTTTCCCAACAACACTTTTTCATCCACAACCCATATATCCTCTCTGTATTTTCCCCTCCCTCAATTGCCCGTTTCAAAAACAAGAGTCTCTGCAATGTAAAATCTTCATTCACAGAGCATTCAAATAGACGTTCCATATTTACGAAGGAGAAGGAAAATGAAATATATAAACACAATATCCCAATTAACACACTTCTATCAACAACATAGAAATATATAATCAACGTAAAATCGCTTAATTGTCACAAAAGCATTAAATTCATACCTTCTTCAGTGGAACCCATCGTTAATTGTCACACAAATTAGCCCTTTCTTCCTTTATCTTCAGTCGAAAATAGCTCAAAAGACAACTTCTACTCTTCAATCTGCCGTTCTTCTTTAGCTCCAAAAATGAGGTTATTTTTCATGTCACTTGCCGCCTAAAATGTAGAAGAAATAATAACATGTACTGTTTGCTTTTAATAATTCCTACCAAACAAGATAATAAGTTATCTTGGAGTGATATATTACCTACCAAACACCTTATTACACCACATAAGGAGTTATCCAACCTTTTTATTTTGTATACCAAACACTATATTAATTATCATACTTTTTTATTGTACCTACCAAACACATTATTAAACACTATTCATACTAATTATCTTACACTATTCACACTATTAATCCTACTTTTTTTTATCATTCTTCATCCCATATGGGATACCAAACGCACCCTTACACATCAATAGCCAGCATCTCAGGTGATAAAGGACATCAATAACTACGGCAGCACTAGTAAATAAGGTTGGCACGCACCGTTTAAAATTTATTTACTGCAAGTACAGTAAAACTTAATTAAATAAAAATCGCTACTTTAATTTAGCCCTAATGATTACTTGATGATTTTTCATAATCTTAATGTCTGCATTGAAATTTGAAAACTAAATCAATGCATGCATCAAGATGGAAAAATCTCCAAATTAACTCTCTGCACATGACTGTTTAAAACGAATTTAACCCTTTTTTTAAAAACTTTTACTCCTAATTTAATATTTATAATTAATTAGTTGTTTCATTTGACTTTTACTTTTAGAACTGAAGTACATGGACAGCTCTGGAGCGTATGTTATGCCTCAACTTTACTGAACTCAACGGTTACTTTTTTAATTAGTTCATTCACTATTCATTTTATTGAAATTTTGTCATGGATATATAAATTATAAAAATATACATATTTTTATTTGTTTTGCAACTATTTTTTGCACAAGAAACATTTCTGGTGTTTTTCACTTTTCGGAAGTATAGAAGCTCTTCAAATTTGCTATTAGAGAAAATATGTTGCAAGCCCTAGTTTATGTAAAACAATGTTGAATTGTTGAGTTATTTAAATATGAAATAGATCAAATAAGAACCAGTGTTTATGTAGAAACTAAGAATTAATCTGAGTCGTTAATCTCTGTAAAATTTATAATCCAAATTAAGTATACATCAAATTTATGCAATTTACGATCTAGATTAAGTATAGATCAAATTTATGCATATGATGTATCGAAATATGAAGTATTGATTAATGCATAAAAAATACATTAATTATTATTATATTACATAATAAATTAAATATTACTTATGATACGTCAAAATAATACTTAAAATGTATAAATTTTAGTTCGTACCTCTCCCCGGGTCTCATCCCTTTAAATTAAATTGAAAACCCTTCCATTCGCTGCAGTTTGAGGTTTTATAAGGAAAATATATATGAATTCATAAAAGATGGAATTTAATTTAAAGTAGGAAGATGAGTCATGATATTGCTAGGCGAACAATAGGCCACGGCAGCGGAAGCCGTAACAAATGATGCAGAGTTTGAGCTGCAACAACCTTTGTACAAGATAAAATACAATCATTTATTTATTTGTCTTGTCTTTCTTCAACTATCTCTTCCTGCACAAATAAAGAAAAATAATTTTGGATAAGAATTTTTGTGCCTTAAAGCTTCCACCATTTTCTTTTATTATTAATGTAATTATATATTCCTTCGTATTGTCTCCCACTGAATTTTGAAATGTGAACCAAAAATGTCTCGGTGGTCCTACCTAGCTAGGATTTGGAATCGCTCACACGTAGTCTAATTTTTTCCCTTTAATTTCCCTTCGATTTCTTAATGTGTAGAGGAAATTAATTAATTAATTAAAATAAATATTTTATGTTGTTCTGTTACATATACCTACACCCTAGCAAGGTCCCTATCGATAGTAATAAAAATAAGTTATGATGAATGAAGAAGCTCATCTTCAAACGTACCTTTTTTATAATTTGTTTACAAATTTAGCTTCATTTTGACTTTTCACTTCTTTTATTTAACCCCAAAAATAGACATGCAAAGGTACTAATTGAGCGCTGTGCACTGTACAGAGCATTCTTATTTAATTTCCTGAAATGCACTTGCAATTCCATCACAAAATCGATAACATAAATTTCGATTGCAAAAATCAAAATAAATATAATACCTCTCCGTTCCACTATAAATCCGTTCCACTATTTTTATAGTTTGTTCCTTTTTTTCACGTAGACTAAGGAATATTGTAAATATTGAAAAAGTGATGGGTCACACACATTTTAAAGAGTAACTTTTATCGTTACAAGAAATAAGTCAATATTAGTGGAATAATCTAAAAAGAAAAACAAACCACTTTTAACGTGACAGCATCAAATATATACCGTAAAAATAGATGCTGAGTGTGCATCTATGTGACTCACTTTTCACCTAGATGAAATGTGAAAATCAATTGTGTTCATATGTATAGTCGTTTGGGGTAATATATGTATATAGTCACATTATTACTATATAATTATTCACTATTTGGGTCGAAAATCAACTTTCTAGTTTCTACTTTATAGGACTACCAGTTGCATATCTTATAATAAATAGTAGTATATATTTCATAGAAAATATTAACTGTTTTGGGAGGACAATTAGTTGCATGATTAATTATGTAACTTTTCTCTTTACAACTCATTGCTCAATTCCACTCAAACTATATCATAAAATTGATATATATATGCTGATTTCTTCCTCTATTCATTGGACAAGCTAGACCCATAAATGCCCCCCAACCAAAATAAAAAACTAAAAAGAATAAATATAATTAACTTCTCCTATAATTTCAATTGCTTACTTATTTATTAATTGTTTACTTTGGGTCCCAAACTAAATCACGAAATATGATTGTACAAGATTTTAATACGAACACAGCCAACATTAAAACGATTCATACCTATATATACTCCATCCAAATTAAAATTATTCATATCTACTTTCTCTATTCCAGAAAAGAAATCTTTAATTGAATTATATTCGTTCTATTCTAATTAATTACGTTATACTCATTGCTCTTTTTAAAAATGGAAACTTTTATACACCATCATACATAATAAATATCTTCACCAAAATATATAAACTACATAAAATATTAATAGACTTATATAAATTTATATTTTTAATGTCATTAAATAATAATTACACGAAACTAATTAAGCGGAAAAGATGAAATATCAATATCTTTTCCTTCTTCTTTTTTCTGATTTCGAGAAGCAAATATAAGAAACCAGACGTGAAAATGATAGCTTTTAAAATTTTGAAGTTTTGATGATTAAATAAATGTATGGAAGAAAGAGTGCATGTATTTATTTGTAATATTAAAAACATTAATTTATAATAGGTGCACAAACCTGTGGAGCGGTACCATGAAAATGAAATCGTCAACGTCTTTTCAAATATGTGTATAGTTATTTAATGAACATTGAGGAAAAAACATAATGATTTGATTGGAGGGGTTTGTAGCTTTCTCAATGCGACGTGTGTGCTGCGCGTGATCAATCTAGTAAGTATTACCAACGCAGTATTATATAGTACTAAATTTAATAATTAGGCTGCACTAACCATGATTGCAACCTCTCCCTTTCGACCTACATAAATTCTCTTGTTTGAGTAAAATCTAAGTCATTCTGATTCATGGTCCATCTTCTTTATTATTAATTTTGCACAGAACTTTGAGCTCATGATATCATATGATGTAGCCCCTACTAATAAGTTACTATAAGAAAACGGAAAAAAAAAAAAAAAGAGAAAGAAAAACACTTTTGTTTTCTTGAGTTGTTCTATGTTTTTAAGCCTTTAGATTTTAGAAAAAAGTGAAAAACAACCCGAACCCGCCCGCTATGGATCCTACCCGTTTCAATGCCGACTTATTTATCTCCTTGTATGGTGACCTCAGCTCAAGAGTCAATATTAAGTTAGTAAAAATAAAAAACAGAGTCCAATTACTAAATGCGAAATAAATGCAGACAGCACCGAATGTTTAATGCTTTTACCCCAGTGAATATCTAAATATAATGGGTTTTCAGAATTATTAATTATTTTCATTGAGTGTACAAGTTTAATGTTTGGTGGTTCAAATTTTCACTGCAAAATCTTGCACAAAAGAAAGAAAAAGATACGCAATTTCCGCTTTAAACTTGCAAGTTGCAAAACCTGCTGCTGCTGACTAGTCAAATACACAACAGCTCATATTGGATCCATCTTTTTATTGACATTTAAATTCTCATGTAAATGAAATACTCGAACAAAAGGAATATATGCATTCACATTTACACACATATATATAAAGGTTATTATCAAAATCGCAATAAATCAATTCAACTGTTCTCAAAACATAAAGTTGGTGAAATTCTAACACGTGAATCTTGAGACAAATACACCATTTTATTGTTATATCACGAGAAAATAAATAAACGGAACTCACTTACTATCTATCTCCATTTATACATACTTGGATGGAGATATATATAGTAGTAAAACATATACGAACTATACTAGTACTAGATTAAAATATACTATAAAATAGAAGCCGATATATAGTCGGAATCAAAACAAAATTTGCCATTAATAGGCAAAATCCGACTACATTGAGATATACTATGAATTTCCAAATTAATCTATATTGCTAAGAGTGCATCAGCGCCACCAAAACCGTTGATGTCTTGAAAATAGTCTTCCACATCAAGTGAACCCAGTTCTTGAAATGAACCATTAATGTCTGCAAACCTCTGACAGGCTACGTCCAGCGACGGAAATTCGTCGATTTTCATCGAGAAATCGTCGGAAAATACTGGTTCGTCGCAGAATAATAGCTCCTCTTGAGGTTGGAAATTGAAGAAGTTCTCTAAAAAGGGAATGTCCATAGGTAAATAATCGTTGGAGTAATCGGGAACCATACTTGTTTCCCCTTGGCACTCCTCCAACTCCAAGCCGGTACAAACCGGTTCGGTCTCGAAACCAACTCGGTCGGTATCATCGACCGGTTGGGCGCTGTTACGAACCGGGACTGAGGGGGCGGCTTCAGTGTAGTCACTGGACTGACAACTCAGACCGGCCGGTTCAGTGTCGTCGGTTAAGTGACTACCCCTGAACCGAAGAACTGAAATCGGAGAAGAAAGGTTTTGTAATTCATCGCCGGAGTCGTAGCCTGAGAGCGAGGCGGCAGTGCTCTCCGGCGCTACCTCCTTCAGCGGCGGCGATGTGGAGAAGTTGGTTAAAGCATCGGGGCCACGCAGCTTTATAGCGGCGTTGTCGTAGACCATCGCCGCCTCTTCCGCCGTGTCGTAAGTACCCAACCATAGCCTTACCCTTTTACAAGGGTCTCTTATCTCGGCGGCCCACTTCCCCCACGGCCGCTGCCGAACGCCTCTGAACTTCCTTGCGGCGCCACGCGCCGCCGCTGCAGGTGCCTCCTTCGCTGTCTTCACTGGCTTGGGCTTGGGCTGGAGGGTACTTCCACTGGTGATGGCAGCATTCACTGCAGCAGTTTCCATTTTGATTTCTGTGATGTACTTCTTGACACGTCGGCGGCGTAAAACGTCGTCGTCTTCCTCGTCGTTAGAGGAATCCGTGGCGTCAGGATCAGTTACTGAGATACGGACAGTTCTTGGGGGATTCCGAGTTTGGAGTTGTTGGGATTTTCTTGGGTTCTGTTTGGGCGATTTGATTACTTTTCTAGTGGTTTTTCTGTGCTCGGTGTACTTCACTGGGTAGAGGAAACTCTGATCCATGGCGAAAAGAAAGACTCGATAATTAACATACACAAAACAAGAAATCCAACAAACGGGGGAAGTAAAAGAAAATTGCTCTGAGATGATATATTATATGAAGTCACCGTCCAAAGACAAAGTTTGTGAAAAAAAAAAACGCAGGGAGAATCAAACCCACGCTTGCAAAATCAGAAGATGAAAAGAATGATTCAAAGCGCAAACCACCAAAGTGGAAAAACACACTAAGGAGAGGGAAAATGAATCCGACAGCACAACGGGGAGAGGCCCTTTTTATCACAAACCGAAGCTACAAAAGGAGAGATGCAAAAGAGATTTTTGTGTAGAGAGAGAGAGAGAGTGTAGCGAGAGTTGCGGTTTTTGGTTCGGAGACTGAAGAGTTACACTGAAATCGTTGTCTTATAGGATCACTGAATTAGGTAACGCCAAAAAAAAAAAATGCCCAACCAATATCTTAATGTCTTACAGAACAAATTATTATGATGGGCATTTAACTTAATCTTTAATGACATTCTAAATATATCTCAATAAGAAAAGGAAAGTCATAAGTCACACACACTGGTACTGGTACTGGTACTGGTCCCGTTTGCCGGGATAAAGATTCCGGCAGAAACCGGCTCGCCGCATCATTCCAGCACCTCCGCCCGACACGTGGCTCGGTGGACCCCCACTGGGTTGGTCCAATGAGTGAGCGCGGAATGGTTGCTGACTCAGTTAGTCTGGGTGTTTTTCACACCTCGAAGTACGTGTGGCCGGTCACGTGAGGCCGAGTCTGCTTGGCCCAGATAAATTTTTAAACGTCGGCCGAAATTATTTGGAAACTAACTCTATATTACTGCTTCTTTAAGAAAATTTCCTAAAAGAAATTCATAATGATCGTAGTATATATTACTATTATTAAACTTATTTGTTGATTTTGAAAACAGAAGTAGTAATTTTTTAATTACCGTTAATTAGCTGTTACCCAGCAGGATGGCGCGGTTAATTTTGGGGATTAGTCCCTTTTGTAAGGACTGTTTTTGAACTGGGGTGGTGGGTGCGGTGATATATTTTTTTTAACTTGAGTACTGTTACTGTTAAAATAAACATTTTACAGCTATGAATAACGTGGCGGGCAACCTAGAATTCGCCGCCATTTATAATTCAGTTTTGTACGGTTTTTTGGGTTTTACCATGTTCTCTAGTAATTACATCTCTCGAGAAAGTTACCCCCACCGTCTTCAAATCGCGTGTTCATCACGATACTTACTTACTAATCAAACTCAAATTTATTGTGTGAAAAGATAAAAACAACTATTGAAACTTAGCAACATTCTACTCCCTCCGTCCCGCTAAAAGCGGCTACAAGAGAATCGGCACGAAAATTAAGAAACTAAAATATTGTGTGTGAATAAAGTAAGAGTGATGTATTTTAAAGGTAAAAACTTTACCTTTTTAGGAAAGTAGCCACTTTTAATGGGACGGCCCAAAAAGAAAATATGATCACTTTTAACGGGACGGAGGGAGTACTTTTTTCATACTTCTAGTGCTTGGTCTTGGTTAATATTCACTGAAGATGGTTCTATTATGAAATAATTCATCCATTTTAATAATAATGATTCTTATTTTTTCAGGATTAATCTTAACAACTCATTTTTTAAGTAAAAGTTAACATATGAAGCCTGCATTAATTTTCGTATAATTTATAGTTATTGAGTATTCATTAATCACCGTGTAACAAACAAATGAATCCTTATTAGTAGAACGAAATGAGTAATAAAGCCATTTGATCACATATAAAAAAAGGAGTATTAATTTTTTTAGGGGTATCAATCGGTAACTGATTATTATATATTGAAAAGGAAGTACCGTTTAGTATCAGACTGAAAGTCGATCATCAAATATCGATTTGTCGGTAAGTAAGTTGATTTATCGATTATTGAAATTTAAAAATTAACGATACTCAGGTAAGTAGTACCGAATTGGATATTAGATTATTATATTACCTATTAAAAGTAAAATTTTTTATTTTTTTATATATTTGTGTATTTATAATTTTTAGAGTATGTACTAGGATGAATTTGAATATATTTATGAAGAATTTTTGTTAGAAAATTGTTATTGCTTTAAGAATGTAAAAAAAGTTGCAAAAAAAAATCAATTCTGCTAGTTAACTAGCATAACCAACACGTACGTCGTCGTTCATGACCAAAGTGATATTACATTTAAATATTTAATACAATCAATTTTTTCTTAATTTATATGACATGTATCCCCTTCATCACAATTCTGTCACAGAAAATTATTATCGGTTCATAGATGTAATTAATGAGTTAAGGTCATGCTATAACTAAGAAAAAAATTAACGGTTTAGACATAAAGTTATTATAGGACTAATGTGAGTCCATAACTTATAATTAAACAAAAAGGTCACATCATGAACAAATAATTAGCTAAATATGACTCGTAATAAATATAGGGGATTTGATGAGCTATTGGTGAAATAAATCTTATCTGTAATTTACCTAACTATATATGAAAATATTTACAGTAGAGCAACCACAGTGACAGTACATATATACTTTGTTTGATGTCATTTATTATTTCAGTTGTTGAACAATTATATGTACATATTTAAAACCCAAATAATTGTAATAATTGTTATGAAAATAAAAGTAATATTGTTAAATAGAAATTCTGTAGCCATTTTTAAAAATTGAATTAAAATGCCATTACCAAAATGTGGTCAAACTCGAAAATTATTATTTCAATCATTAATTTTCTACCAGACCAACATACGCACACGTGTAGGACTTTAATTAGTGTACATATACGACTCACACTCGGGATAATACGCACTTTATTATTTCAAAGGTTTACACCAAGCCAATATATAATAGAAAAGAATGTATGAAAATCGTTATATGTGATGAACTCGAATCATGTACTATACGTTAATGAAGTTGATCACCAAATAAATCCGAATGACATTTATTGAGCTATCTGGTCCTCACGTGTTATTATAAGAGTCGTCAGACATATAAGTAGGTCTTTCGAGAAAATAGTATATGTATATATATTTTCCTTCTCAAATCAAAGAAAAACAAACAAATTAAATTACAAGTTTTCTTTCCATATTTAATCTAACTGATTATGGATGAAAAAACAAAAAGAATACATGGTCACTATATGACTCTTATCTCATGCGGTGGGAAAACTATGTAGTAACACACTCTAGCATAAGCCTAGCTTTTTATTTTGACTTATTAATTATCTTAAAACTCACAAATTATTATTACCCCTTGCAATTACAACACAACTTTAAATAATCGTTGCATTCACAGGTTTTTATTAGTCAAAATTCAATCAAATACCCAAAATGACTTTCGTCTCTGCTCGATGGGTGGGTCTTGCAGTCAAGCTCCCTTCTGCCTTTGCACTTGAGGGCCAATCTCTGTTAGGCCCGAGGAAACATTTGCACACCTCCGTTATCTTTTGGGAGGCTTACGCCCCATAGAAACTGTCTACCTGAGACTGTCCTTTGGCCCGTAGGTTTTGACACAAGGTTAGAATTCTATCTCTTCTAGAGTGGTATCTCACTGATGGTTCGGCCCTCCGGAAGGAGGCCTTCTTCGCCTTCCACCTAAGCTACGCAGGAAAGGCCGAAACTCAATCCCAGGAACAGTCAAGTATTTGCAATTTTGTAAGTAGTGAAATAATTTTCGTTTTAATTTTGATTTATATATGCAGTTGAAAGTTTGGAGAGGAGGCATAATATAATGCGCGTGGGGGAAAAAGGTTAAAGAGCAGCAACTGAAAGTGAAAGCAACAATCTTTAACCGCACTTGGGTTGGCTGGGGTTGGCACATGGTAACTGTACACAACCTCATAAGTTGGTCTAACTCTTTCTACTATTATTACTAATTTACTATTTATCCTTTTTAAATCATTAGTACACTATTATTATTATTACAACCGACTACTGTGGTGGTGGAAACTTTCTTCACCCATTACCATTACCATTACATTAGTGCGGCTGGGTTCAGCACGTGACTACCCTTCACAATTTTATTTTATTTTATTTTTTTTCTTATATTGAAGTGAAGGGGTACCCTTCTACGTTCTACCATCACCATCAAACAATCGCATTCTATTCTACTTGTAATTTTTTAACTTAATGCATTCAAATCGTCATTAATTATTTATATCGTTAAACCGGTGGCTGGCTTATCTCGACTTAGCAATATTTTCATGAGAAAACCATAGGCATTTAAGTATGCAAGACAGAGTGATAGACCACATACGTGGTATGACGTATGGCCTCGTGGCTACATGATATTGTAATGTCAGATCGTATTATGTAATAAAGTTACCCTCTTCGGTGTTTCAAAAAAAAAGTATGCATAACCGAATATTTAAAATAGTGAACATTATATTGCCCAGGCCAGTTAATACTTTAATTCATATTATTTTATTAGGCTTGCATCATATAAATTTTGTTAAAATTGCATCTTTTATAAATTGTATATAGAAAATATTAATTTGATTTAATTAGTACCAAATGCAATTTTGCTGACTTATAGTTTTCCTTTTTAATCAATAATATAGTTACATTAGATGTTACACTCGAGCACATTGATTGGACATTCAAATATTGGCCTGATGATGAAGTGTGATTGTGAGTGATGTGAAATGTAATCTTGTTTTTCAGGAAATTTCCCTCAACTATTTCTTAAAAACTCACTACACGTGTCGTACGTTTGCACATTTCATTGATAGTATGTATGGTCCAACTTTTTTGATGAAAGTAACAATCTCTTAACTAATATTTAGTTTTCATTTTCCACGTTTGATACTCCCTCCGTCTCAGTAAGCATGACACAAAACTTTTGGGCACGGTTATTAAGAAAAGTACATAAAGTATTATAAGAATGATAAAGATAGTAGAGACCACACCTTTTTAAAGGGATAACTTTTATTATTTTAGGAATATGTCAAGTTTAGTGGGATGTCCAAATAAAGAAATTGTGTCAAGTTTAGTGACACGGATGAAGTACATAATTAAGCCCATCCATAAATGGACATTTTGAATTGTCCGTTACTCAGTCAACGTTCAACGGAAAAACTCTCTGCATTTTATAAACTTAGGGTCCATTTGGTACCCATGTTTAGGCAAGATATAGCAAGATATGCAAATTTAATCCTACTTAATCTTCCATTTGGTAGCAAATGTAAAAAGTCATTGGCCCGTTACTACAATCCTGGCCCGAAAATTTGTTGTAGGATATAGATGGATTATAATCTTCCCAAACCTTAGGTATTAAATTAGTCTTGGTTAAACAGTAAAAAGGTGAATAAACATGTTGACAAAAATAGCCTTATTCCTACTTTTTCTTCAGCTCTCTTTCCTCACCATAATTTCTTGGACAGAACACAATTATCTTCTTCCACCATTTGTCGACTGCTACACGAAACTCTTCTTCCAACCCTTCTTCCAACTTTCATTCACACAGTGAACACATAAACCCTGTGCTACGGTGGAGAGGCGAAGAAATTAGTGATTTGGGAGGAGAAAGTGATGATTTTGGAAGAGAAGGGTTGGGTTTGAGTGGCGGGAGAGATGAGTTGCAGGAAACAACTGAGCTGCTTGCTGCTATCATGTTCATTTTCTTGATAAAATTTCCAATTGATCTTCTTTCTCTTTATTTGTTCTTGTTCAGTGTGTGTTGTAAATGTTGAAGACCTTGTAGTATGCGAAATTGCAATTGTGACCCTGATACTACTGAGGAGAACAAATTTCTTCCCACCAAAATATTACAACTAATGTGGAATTACCTTTTTCTTACCTGACGAATTCACAACTACGAGCTCATACACATTATTGTCGACTGCAATAATAGAGAATTTTCAAATGTGTTACCCCTTTATATCGTTCAGCACAGGAGAAACAGTGGGTGATGTAGTGTCTAGGTTAGAAATGATGTTTTTAGTAAAGCTTATGGCAAAATTGATAATTAGTTAAAAGGTATAAGGTCAATATTGTAATAGCACACCAAAATCAAGATTGTAATCCTTCCAACCAAATGACATATTATTTTTATCTAGAACACTATCTTGCCTACCAAATGGAAGATATGATTATTTTTATCTATACATATCCCAACACACCATATTATATTTATCATATCCCACTATATCCTATCATGTCTACCAAATGGACCCTTAACGTTTTATAACGTTACTATTCACTCTCTCTTATTCTTGATCTAGAATTCAATAAAACATTACAATTTTTCTTATCTCTCTCTCATTTTTCTTATAAATATTTTCATCACCTTCTTCTTCTCTTCATGAGTAATTGAGTATTGTTATTCCCATTTATCTCAACATATATAAATATAAATTTGTCACCACCAAACGGATGATCGTATTCCCAGTTACAATCATAAGAACAAAATTTATCATTGTCAGCACATTCGGAGCCCTAGCTAGACATATATAGTAAATTTTATTTCTGAATTAAGTATGGTTTTATTGTGTATATAATGTTGGGACTTATCTTTAAGAATAATGGTGATAATGTTAGTTAATTAGTTTTTTTTTTTAATTTCATTTTAATTGGAGGCAACAAATGCATCAAAGCTAGCTATAAAATATATTCTTTATTTATTTGTAATGAAAAATATGCGAATCAATTGATTTATGTATTATTTTGCATGTCTACCATATATAGGAGTCGTTTGGTTCGATTGATAGGATTATCTTCATTAAATCTCAACTTTTCTATCGAAATTGGCTTGATTATATAATCCCTCATTTGAGTGATTAAGAGGGTATAAGAAGAGATTAAATTCATAAGGAGATGTAAAAAGTGAAGGATTATGGATAGAAAAGTTTAGATTTAATGAAGATAATCCTATCAATCCTATCCATCGAACAAAACGACTTCATAGTGTATATATGTTTGAATATGGATATGGTAGCAGCAAATTGAAGTTCACTAAATTTGAGGTTTCCACTATTTTTTTCTTTCACACTGCCCATATGATTTGCAGCGCATTACCCGCCAATATGTCATGCACCTTCACATAACTCTTTTACTTGCCAAAAACAAACATCATGGATTTGATCGAAGTCGTGTAATCATATAAATTCTTATCTTAATTTTTACTAATTACATATTTATACAGTGACTACATGTCCTTATAATATTAAATTTCCTACTAAAAAAGGAAAGGAATTTAATCTCACAATTCTATGATATAAAGACAACAAAGTAGACCACTTTCATAAAATCCCAATTCACATATATAACAGATCCCATGGTTTGGAAAGGGGGAATTTATTTGGATTTGCTATTACTAATTTTATCAAAATAATTTCCACATTAAGTATTATATACATATTATATAACTCTTGGAGTTTGGCCTCGCATTGAGCCAAGTGCGATCATAAAACAAATGACATAAATACGTACAGCTCGACAAAAATTATATACTTGTGTATACGTTTAAGGCGATTACTTGGTTTTTTTACTGCTAGTATTTATTTATAACTAATATACATAACATATATTGAATGCCATATTTGTAAAACCCATGCAAGTATATATTTGTTTTCTTCACTTGTTATATGCATGTGGAGTTTACAAGCTAACGAGATAAGTCAAGCATCGAGCCCGTTATAGAACTTTAAATCGATTAGTAGTAATAAATTAATAATTTAGAGATGAAATATATATGTACTTGATCAATGACCAAGCTAATTGTCATCAAACCCTAGATGTTCTTGGGTTAGGTGAAAAATCAGCTTGTTATACTCGTCATGTCTTTGCATTTTGAAGCTTATGTTATGCTTATTTAATTAAGCTGGCTACTGGCTAAATTTATTAATCCAAGGTAAAAAAATCAACTTGTGTGCTGGCTTTTATTTTACTTCTTTTGTACGTACGCGAAAGCTTGTATAATTGTTGGAAATTCATGATATGTTAATGTGGTTTAGTGAATACAAGTGGCCGGTTAAGTATAGTTATGGTGGGTTTTCCATATCGAATTAACGGAAATTAACAAATAAACCTAACCTAGAGTGTATTAAGGGGTGTCTGACTTACCTTATAAGCTCCTAAAAATAATTTATAAGTTGTTTAGAAGTTTATAAACTCCTTGAAAGTGTATGACAAATTAAACTATTTGAGAGGTTATAAGTTGTAAAAATAAGCTCTTTAAGGTTATAAATTGTTCAAAAAGTAAGTAGTTATACCACAATTTATATGTTCATAAATTTATAAGCTTTTTAAAAAAACTTATAAGTTCATTTATCCAAATAAATTGACAACTTATAAATTCTTAACGTAGACATCTTATAAGCTCTTGCAAATGTTTATAAGATTAAAAAACTTATAAACTCTATAAAATAAGTTTAGTCAAACATCTTCTAAATTGATCACTTTCAATATTGACATGCCTATTATTAAAATTAAATGTATGATAGACGTTGTCAAATGATATTCATCATGTAATTGGGTAAGATCATAAATGAAATTCTTTATTGTGTTGAGTATATGCATCATACATTCCACTCCCACCGAAAACAACATTAATGACTTGTACACATAAAATTATTAATATCCATAAATGAGTTTAATTAATATATCCTCACCACTGATTCACTGAAAAATTTAAACTTGGAAAACAATGAGATTTTTCTGTGGCGAAAAGGAGGGCCACCACGTTACAACTTTTTATGCTTATAATTTGAATTCAAAATTTAAAATATAATATACTTCAATTAAAAATATATATATTGTGCAACGACGTCGTAGTTATGAGAATGGCAAATCTCGTTTTTTGATGCAAGAAGTTGAAGCAAACCATTATATTTACAATTGTAGAAGAAAACTATTATTTGAAACATGCATACTCAAATAAAACATTAAAGCTATGTTTGGTATCCATTGTATCCATGACACGATATTCATCTCAAGATAATTACTCTATAATTATCATAATTATAAAATAATTATTTTAAGATAAGTATCGTGTCATGCATATCAAATATAGACAAGTTATCTTCCACGATAAGCAAGATATGTTGGTCTCCCCTCTCTTTCATTTCATTCTTATTAGATTTTATTTATTGCGTTAAGAATAGGTGAAGTAATGAGAATGATGATTGAATAAACAGCTCAAAAAATTATAAATTTTAGATTTAGCTTGTGCTCAATTCTTGTTCCATAGTTTATTGCTACACATTCTTCAATTTTTTAGAGAATATTTAAAATTATTATTTTTTATATAAAAGTTATTATTCCAATTACAGTTTATTACTAATTAAAGTGCAGTTTAAGATTATGTTCTTTTGAGAGAGAACTTTATCCCTCTAAAATGATAATAACCGGTGAGGATATATCGGAGAAGGACAGAGAGGATATTTTTGGTATTTCCTTTTCCCTTTTGAAAAAACAAAAATCGTGCTTACTTTTATAATATTACTATTGTTACTCAATTTCGTAATTTTGGAATTGAAAAGCTGTACTTATTTTTTCTAAGAGAGCAAAACAAAAGTGGTAAACGTAATGTTAGAAATATAAGTATCCTTTGGAAAAACAAAAAGAGAAAGAAAAAGAAAAGCTGGGTGGCCTCGAGATTCCACTGTTTCTCCGCACGTGCTTTATTTCACGTGGCGCTGACATGGCGCGTCCTCATCCGTCTATTGTTATCAAGTTCCATATTTTATTTTACTTTCTACTATTTCCCAAATTCAATGCTACACTCAAACTTTTGCTTCAATTTTTTTTTTATTCTTTCTTTCTTTTTTCCTTTTTCAAATAACATTTTAATAATGCCAATCGATCACTCCAATGGTTTAATTTCCACCCTTTCGATGCAGTTATATTTCATTTGTGTCCTCATGAAATTCAATTAATTCTGCTGTTTTTAGTATCTACGTACATGTTCAAACTCCTATTGAATATTTTACCAGCATTATATATATATATATATATATATATATTATTACTTTTAGTAAAATTATTTATTTTAAAATAAATAATGGAAACAGTGAAATTTGTGTAGTTTGGGTGTGGCATAGTGAGACTCTTGAGTGGAATTAGAAGTGCTTGGAAAACAAGGGAGAGTGACAGGAGACATTAATGAAATAATTATATAAGAAAAAATTGGTGAAGATATATATTAATAAATCAATCAATGACTCTAGTGGCATGAGAATGGGGAGGAAAAGGAATTTTTTTCTTAACTTTATGATATTTATTGGTCTGCCATCTGTATTTGTTCTTTTGGCTGGTAGTATTTGTTCCATTAATGGTGGTCTTGGTACTTGCTAATGTACCTTAATTTTTGGTTCAAAAGCCCTAAATATTGCAATATTTTAGTACTATGTTTAAATATATGTTTTTTTCTTCTTCTTACAGATATAGAATTGAGGGTATAGATCTAGATTGGAATTGCATATATGATATATAGAATAGATCATATATATCCTCCACGAAGAGTCACAGTAATATACAATGACATTAATTTAGTAATTTGCTCGAGAGTATGGAAATTCCTGGACCTTTCTCTATATCAGGACCTAAATTGAAGTTATAAAAATAAAAATCTCCATTTCGAGGCCATTATACAAAGAATCGGGGAATATAATTTTGTGGGTACGTATCAGAATCACGATACCCGGCATGCATTAATGAGAGATTCATTATTAATTCATTCGTAAATAATGTTTTTGTGTACTGATAATCAAAGTGAATCACATGCTCATCACAAGATATAGTATTTGAAGACAGTAAATAATGGGCATGCAATATAATTAACAGATTCTATAAATTAATTATAACCTACTAATACTTAAATCAGTTTTGTCATATATAGTCAAAGCTGGATATATCTAGCTAGCTATTTCGAGTTGCGACGGTGACCCTTGATTTTCTTCAATAGGTACCTACTACCAACATTGATATACAAATTATATTGCGCTAAAAAATATTGACTTTCTTCAAAAATAATATTAACAGGTGACATTAAAACTAGCTAAAAATATGAGTTACTAGATTATACTAATTAAAACCCCAAGAAATATTTGTAATTAATCAAAAATATGAATTTAAAAATTAGAAAACTGCTAAGCAAGCATAGGTGGTAAAAAAGATATACTTAAGAGGTGACATTAAAACTTAAAAAGGTTATATAAAGAGAAGTGAGGTATATACAGTAAGGTGAATGGGGTATGGGAAAGTGACGACTCGTTGAAATAGATAGGTATGTAAATAGGAGGTGTAATAAATGAGTAGCCAACTTGAGGTATAATGTGTTTTGTACTAATTCCAACTACTTTCGAAACCTGCATCAAAAAATCTATCAGAAATTGACCTAAGATATGGCAAAGATTCATGCATGACACCTTACTGCATGCTGCTGTGTTTTTCAGGGGGACCAACAACGTCTCTTCTTTCCTCTCTTTGTATGTGTGTGTGTACATAGTAATCTTGAGAGAGAGCAGCTGGCAGCAATTCTATTGTGATTTGTTAATTTCATTAGAGTTAAAACTTTTGTACTGAGGAAGAAGTCGATCGGCTCTGAAAAATTTAGTAGGGACTGATGTATCTATCTTTTTTGCTAATGTCTTCGATCTTCATCTCTGTCATTCTACCTTCTTTACTGTACATTTCTTTCTTCCTCTTATTAAAGTTTCTGACACCCAATACACTCCATTGCACCCTACCTCTTTGTTATTATGCCTTGAATCTGGTTTGCCGCTACGCAAACGGGGTCTCGCTGACTTGTATTATTGGGCCCAATCCATCTGATATACTCTATTTATATTGAAGTAGGGCAAGCATTCTGTATCTGTAGCCATCACTATCATAATAAAATTTGTTCTCCTTTTTTCTGCCCGTGGATGTAGCCAACAAAACGTTGGTGAACCACGTAAATCTGTGCCTCTTTACGTTTTTGTTTGTTTCGATTACTCAATTATCCTATTCCGTTACGACACTCTTAATTAATAATTACAATCTCTTCTAGGATTAATTTAATTTGTGCTTAATTACTACTAGCAACTACTAATTTCCATAACTGAATGCTCTCTCGTTAATGAATCATGTTATGCGTATAGTAGTAGTTCGGTTCATTTATTAATTTAAAATTATAGTAAAATGTGTATTATGAATTGATATTTTCTTAACGTAGACTTGTGAAAATAGAGTAGGTATATGGAATCTAGGACCATTCCTGAGTACTAATGAAATAATAGAATCATCTACCTTTTTATTATAAAAAAAAAAAATTATATACAAGAGCATATAAAACCCTAACCATCTATTTCGCCAACATAATATATTTAAAAGACACACAAAATATAAACATATCTTCTAATACACCCCTCCAATTAAAACACACGAATCTCGCGACCCCGAGCTCGCGGTATTCGTGTGCTAGAAACGTTAAAACACACGAATCCCACGAGCTCGGTGTCACGGGATTCGTGTGTTTGTACATATTACATAGAAACACACAAATTCCGAGACCCGAGCTCGCGGGATTCGTGTGTTATATACTAAAACGTTAAAACATACGAATTCTGTGAGCTCAAAGTCACGGGATTCATGTGTTTGTATAGAATTCTCGTATAACGTCTATGTGCTCGCGGGATTTGCATGAGTTATGTCATATGTGTATGAGTTACTGCTAAGTATTATTCTCTCTTTGTCACTAAAAATACATTAGTTTGACCAAATTTATAAAAGTTTGTTAATCAAACTAAATCTTTAATATAGACAGATGAATAGTATAAGAAAATTTGAGAAGGGCATTTTGGGTATTTGGGAGCATATAGGAACATGAAGTGGGTGCATGTCCCTTCATTTATTGTGCGAGGAGCATGATTCATGACCGAACCAAACCGCACCAAGAGTGAAACTAAATTAAAATAAGCAGGATGAATATTTTTGACTCTTGGGAATACAAGTACCCACAATATTATATATAAACTCTAATTAAATTATTATTTAGATGAAAAATGATTACATGATGATTTTTTAATCAATCCTGTTGCCTATATGTGCATGCTTCATGCACAATCATGCACAATCTTCGGATACATGTAAAAGTCTCCACCTCTCTGCACATTAATTGAAAGCCTTTATTCTCGTGTTCAAAGTTTATGTATTTTTATCAAACTTAATTTGTCATGAAAATAAATTAGAATTATGAAATTTGGGAAATTATAAAAAAAAATTGCGATTTTAAAGTATGAATCTTCATCATGGTATTGCTTCCACACGGCAGGATGAAAATACAGCACCAAACCTGTGTAGAAAATTAATTATTTAGCGTTTGTATCAGTACACTGAGAATTATTATTGAAATAACTTAGTTTGTGGTTCGTCTAAGTGCAACGCAAGTAAGAACAAGAACCGCAACATAGATCGTTTACTGACTTGAAGAAAATAAGTGCAACGCGATTGATCATCCAATTCGGCAAAACACACCTACCTCTGGACTCTGTAGGGTTATACCAACCCAAATTCACTATCTACAAATACCTATTATATTCGCTCAATCTCACAAGTGTATATTTCTCTCTTGGATTCTCATTTTCTTTAATCTCTAATAAGAAAGAACCACCACTGTTTGGTGCAGCACCTGCATTTTGGTGTATTATTCTTCTTTCTTTCCTTGCTTTTATATAGACATGCATCCTTCTCTTCAAGGTTGTTGCAACAATATAGGGATGATTTATTTCACAAAATCTGTCTTTGAGTTTGACCGAGTATATCTTTTATCTCTTCTGTTTCGATACACAATATGTCACTTCATTGTCTTACAAATATTTAAGGTAATATATCTCGGGTTCGAATCTTCTTTTACGCAATTTAATATTTTTGTAATCCAATTTCTTAAATCGACCTTTTGCCCATATTTAGAAATATAAATATATTCCTTCTATTGCATGTATTTCGATGTATGAACCAAAATATCTTGGTGGTCCTATAACGTAGGAATAACTTTTTCCACATTTTACATTCAGAAATTTTTTTATATATTAATTAACCACAATATTTTGCCTTGTCATTTTTAGCAATATATAGTCGTGGCCAAATTTTATGTAACTACGTTATTAAGCATATAATAATAGGTGTATATCTTGTTTTCATATCGATTTAAAATCTGAAAATGGGTTAACAATCAATATATTCAAACATAAACTATAATTGCTGCTCCACCTTCTTCTGGGAATATAAACAAAATTACTCATTTGAGCAAATTGCAAGCTATGAGTAAAATTTTTCCCTCCACTAATATTTGAAACGCTTAAAATTTGTTATTTATAATAAGTAAACTCATCTTATTTAATACATATAATTTAATTTAATAATAAATCAATTAAGTTTCAAACTACTGTCAATAAATATATTTCAGTTAAAAAATATTTTATTTGTCTCATTATTCTTGGTTCCGTTTGAACAAAACTGTAACTGTTTTATTAACTATTGAGGCAAAAAATAGTGGAATAATAAATAGAGCCAAAACACTACTTATAATACACTAAAGTCAAACACCTTTGGTCCTTTATTTATTTTTATATATATATATATATATATACATACATATATATACGTGGTGGAGTTTAATAAGATTGACTAACTTTTTAAAAAGAAATTATTTCTATTTTTGAAAAATTAGTCATTGTTATCAAGATACGTGATCAAAATCGGAAATAACAAGTTACAACGCCCTTCAAAATATTGTACTCCGATTACTAAATGTGAAGTAAATGCAAACAGCGGAAAGTTACAAACCTTACCAACCCAACCCAACCCAATCTGTAGAAAATGAAGTGTATAAATTTAATGTTGGTTCAAATATCATTATAAAAATCTTTTGGAAAAGAAATAAAAGAATAGGGTCCTTTTTCCCTTTACACTTGCAAGTCGCAAGGCAAAGCCAACTTGTCAAATTTGTAAAAGCTAATCCTTGCAAATTCTTTTACCATTTTAAATTTCATATACATATCTAATAGCAAAAGTCAAAATATAGAAGATATATAATGAGCAAAAAAGTTGATGATTATCTAGTATCATTACAAAGGAATCAAAGATTTATATAAGGGCAAATAGAAAGAAGTAACTCAACTTCCAATTCATTTTTGGATGGAGATAATATATGGCTGGGCATTGCAAGTTACCATTTACCACTTATTAGCTCCTAATTACTTTCTCAATTTAAATAAAATACAAACCGATAGCCGGAAAATAAAATCAAAATTTGCCATTAACCAGCAACGACATTTCCGACTATATACGTTCATCACATATATAAAATAACAGACACTATTTATATATATTATATTTTTCTTGACATAGATTATATTGCTAAGAGAGCATCAGCAGCTGCACCTAAACCGCTCATGTCTTGAAAATAGTCTTCCACGTCTAGTGTACTCAACGAATCCTTGATATCTCCGAATTTCACCCTCTCAAAGGCGGTTTCGATCGTCGGAAAATCGGCGATTTTCGTCGTGAAATCATCGAAGAAGTTCAGTTCGTCGGTAAATAACGTCCCCTCTTGCGGTAGAAAATCGAAGAAATTGTCTAAAAGCGGAATGTCGAGAGGCAAGTAGTCGCTCGAGTAATCGGCTACCATACTCGTTTCTCCTTGACATTCTTCCATCTCCGAACCGGGTTCACGATAAGCTGACCCGGGTTCACAACTCGACCGGTTAATGAACAAATCCTCAGCCAATGTGTGATCTTTATCTTCTTCTTTTACTCTGTCAAGTACCAATCCCGGCTCGGTGCATTCACTAGACTGACTACTTAGACCGACCGGTTCAGTACCCTCACTCGAGTCACCACTCTTGAACCGGAAAACGGAAACCGGAGAGGAAACGATGTGCGATTCGTCGCCGGAGTCATAACCGGAAACCGAGGGCAATTCATTCTCCGGCAGCGGCGTGATGAAGTTGGTGAGAGCATTGGGCCCGCGGAGCTTAATGGCGGCGTTGTCGTAGACCATCGCCGCCTCCTCCGCCGTGTTGTAAGTACCCAGCCAAAGCCTAACCCTTCTGCAAGGGTCTCTAATCTCGGCGGCCCACTTCCCCCACGGCCGCTGACGCACGCCTCTAAACTTCCTAGCGCCGCCGCGCGTCGCCGCCTCCTTCATGAGCTTGCACTTGGGCTTCAGAGAATCAGGATTCCTGCTCCTGCAGCCATTGCCAGTAGTAGTACTGCCAATGACAGCAGTCTTCATTTTAATTTCCGCTATGTACTTCTTGATACGTTGCCTTCGGAAGAGATCGTCTTCGTCGCTTGAAGAATCCGTGGCGTCAGGATCAGTAACAGAAATTCGAACAGTTCTTGGGATATCAGAGGTGGGTTTTCTGGGTTTGATGATTTTTGTAGTGGTTGTAGTATGCTCGGTGTACTTAACTGGGTACAGAATGCTTTGATTATCCATTGCTGATCAGAAGCTTTGATCAAAGAGGGTACGTATAGCTAGAATGAAAGAAAGTAAAGAGCAAGATAGGGTAAATAAAGGGAGAGATAAAAAAGATGCCGTCAACGAGAAGTTTCAAAAAAATCATACACCCAGAGAGAATCAAACCCACGCTCACAAAAATCTGACAAACAAAAAAGACAATGCCCTTAAAAGAAGTATCCAAAGCGCAAGCCACCAAAGTGAAAACTCCCCCTTCTACTACAAAGTGAAGCCTATACTACTGCTACAAAAGAAGAGACTTCAAAGATATTTTCTTAGCTAGATTCAACACTGCATTCATATATCTATATATAGTGAGAGAAGGATATATATAGAGAGAGAGTTCTTGAGGTCTGGGTATTTTGTACAGAGACTGCTAATACTAACTTACACTGAAATTGGTGTCTTATAGGACCGCTGAGCATGAAAATGGCTGACCAGTTTATATATTTATTATTTTGAAACTCTAAATTTGATTTATAATCATGTAAATGGAGGAGAATATGGAGGAGCAGCTCTCCTGTCCTTGTGTGTGAAGTTGGCGTTTATTTTATTTAACAAAGAAAAAGACTTGATTGATTTAAAAAACTGAGACCCTTGTTAACACGTATATAAGTGTATATACTACTATATCTTACATGTAATGCGCGCGTGTGCGTGTATATTTAGTAGCTATATTTATAATAAATATTGTTTGTAGTGAGTGAGATATAAATTTGATCATGTAGTTGTCGGAGTCGGTCATAACTTTTTAATACAAAAAAGAATTCTTAAAAGAGATATCGATATATATATTCCATAACTTTGATCAGTATTAGGAAGGATGGTGTCAACTTAGAGTACGTTAAGTATTTCTTGATAAATAGAATATCTACTTTATTCTCAATTTCTCATACTCTATATATATAGAGAGAGAGAGACGTATATTAAAATATTATTTTAAGTTAATCCGCCATTTCCCTCACTAATCAACTAATTAATTATAAAGTTGATCACTATATTATAATCCAGTTATAACAAACCATAAATAGTCAAATGATTAATTAGCACACGAGGCGATTTGTTCACATATACTTCATTTTATATCCACGTAGTTATATATACTAGTCTTTTTTCATAGAGATGATGCCATCGTTTATGTTTAATTGATAATTGTGTAAGCAAATATGAAACGCTCTATTATTATTTTATGTAGATATATGGCTCAACATGGGATCTATAGTAAGCGGTAGCAAAAGACAATTTTGCATATATATTGCATATATAGTCTTGATAATAAAATAAAGATATATTAATTAAGTATCATAAAAAATAGATGAACAATATCAGACAAGTCAATTACTTGTTTCTAAGTGGAATTGGGTTATAGAAATTTTGAGTAGATTTTTAAACGAGAGGTGTCGACTCGAGGTCTTGCCTATTGGGAACGAGGTAAATCAAGAGACGTCAAATAAATCAGAATTAATTTTTATATATATCTTAGACTTACACACAGCAAGAGTTAATTAATTACTAGAGCAGTATAATAAAAAGAAGCAGTTAGTTTGTGGGCGACATGAATTAGACATCCTCAAACGGTAACTCCTACCAAGACAAAGGTTAATGATATTAATGATCTTAGGAAATAGTGAAACACACTTGATCTTGATGCATATATTGATTTGTACACAAACACAACACCTAATGAAGTACAGTAATAAGAGTAATCATTTGAGGCAGTGATCGATCATAACAGAAAACGAGAATCCATAGCGCGCAAAGTCCCTATGCTTCTTCTCTAATTAATCACAATTCACAAAGGGAATTAATTAATTAATTAAGTAATTAAAAATAAAATAGAACGAGATCTGTTGTGAAAAGAAGGGCCACCACGTTAGTTATTCCAGGCTTTATTATAGGGGCGTTGGTATTAGTACTGTGAATAACAGTAATTAAATGAAGAGTTCGCATTTTGATGCAGCACAAGTTGAACAAAACCATTTCAAAACACGCTTATTCAAACACACCATTAAATGATATATATCTTCCGCGATAAGCGTGTCATAAGGTGTCTTCTTGAAGTAAGAGATGTTGGTCTCTCTCTCTCCCCCCTTCTCTTTCTTTTTTTATTTACTCTCTATTAACTTATTACATTTTTTTTTGTTTATGCTTAATTTGAAATTGCGAAATAATAGCAATTATAAAAAAGATAATTAGTAACTAATTCCTCATTAGTGACGGAGCCACCTTGTTTTTGGGACCCCGCCTCAATATTTTAAAAAATATATACATATACATATATATTATCTAAACAGACCAATTTTGTAACAATTCCAGTCATGGTTCGAATCACCTTTGCTACGTTCTCCCATTTTACGTTAACTCTTGTTCATTTGTCAATATTATTTTTTAGTTTAACTTAGTTGTCTTCTATATTTTATATTTTATTTTAGTTATTTACTTCTTATTTTTTATTTATTATAAAGTGATTTCTTTCGTCAAAATTTTGTTTTCAGAATTTGAATTGAACTCAAGCCAAAGCTTGAACCATTAAATTTTCAAATGAGTCAAACTCGAGATCGAAAGTAACACAATTTACTATATGAGTTGTTGCAATGAATATGATACAATGTGTAAAAAATATTTTTGGCTCTATCAAATTTATAATCTTATACTAATTTATACATTTTTCTCAATAAATATATCAAAAAATTAATATACTTATGGAGATGAAAATAATAAGGTAATTTTATACAATATTGCAAATGGACCGCCTCGATAAAATTCCTGATTCCGTATGAAAATTAAATTGTAAGTGGTCTAGTTTGTCCTTAAATTTCTGAATAAGTCAAAATTAAAAATATATATAATAGATGTGAATATGTGTTTCATATTATGATATTAATATCTGATTGAAGATCAAATGAAATAATACTTGAATTTTATTTATATGCATAATGCTAAAATCCTATTTTCATCTTATGTTGAACGTGCAATAAAATATTAATATATATATATTTTTAAATTGAATTATTAATGTTAAATTACATGGCCGCATGAAGGAAGATTCGAACCCAAAACGTATTGTCTTGAATATTAACATCACTACCACTAGACCGATCACCCAATATTAATATATTTTACTGGTAAAGGACTGTTTAACCCCTAATTCGAACCAATAATATATATACTGTTCAGAAAGGCAATTAAGCTATTCGTGACTTTGTTGCTTTCGAACCCATTACTTTTCAATAATAGTCAAATACGTACATGTATCATGTATGTACAAACTCGACTATTACGTACTCCACATTAGTTGTTTTCATTACTTTTTTCTCCGACGCTCGATTATTAGTAGTTAGTATTAGATGTTTTCTCAAAATAAAAAAGTGTTTAACTAAGAAAGTTACACTACATAACTTTGTTTAAATTACTTCTCTGGAAAATTAAGAAAGTCAAACATTATAACTCATATTCTTTCAATGATAATCCCTCCCTTAATATGTTTCTGATGTCCCCAAATTTATATATCAATTAGTTTCTCCATCAATTTACAAAGTTGTTAAATTTTACGATATTTATTTGTATATCAAATTAAAATTTTACGTTTATAATTTACTCCTGCCATATTATTCTTAGCCTAAAAATTAGTAAAATACTTCTAATTTTAGTTAAATAAAGTCAATAATATTGAGACGAGAGTATTATTAGGAAGGAAACGTATTTCACTAAATGTACACAATTAATTAATTTAAAATAATAAATTAAATGAAATCATTCAATAAGCGTGAATAAAAAAAAAATTCTTGTTTTTTTTCAAAAAAAAAAAACTAGAAAGGAGTCCTTTACTTGATGATTTGATTATTAAAAAATAAAAGAAAAATAAGAAGCATATTTTGGGAAAGAAAAAGAAAAGGAAAAGGGAGGTAAAGTTGGGGTATAAGTATAACCATAGGGGTTGAGAATAGGGAAAAGTGGACACTTGCAATGCAACCGCCCATTTTGCCCAACCACCGTTTCACCGGAGCCCTCCACCTCACTACTCACTACTTCATGCCACGTCTTCCTCTTAATTTTACTATTTATTACTCCTCTACTCCAATATTCGTTCGCCCCGTTAAACCAAAATTGTGAGTGTTTTATCGACTTTTGAGATCAAAAATAGCAGAACAACTAGAGTATTACTTCCTACTGTTTTCTCATCCCACCTACCGTCCCAAAATACTCGTATATTTTTCGGGTTTCAAAGTTTTGTATTCTTATTCAGCATTATCGTCTTATCGGAAGTTTGTTATAGTAAAAAAGAATTGAATTACAATAATTTTAAATTACATATCTGCTGATGATCCGAATTCGAAATATATTGTATTGAACATTAATCTCACGATAATTTGATGAAAGAGTAAAATTTGGTAGTTTTAGCATGCAGTGCAGTGGGTGGGGCATGTATTATGTGTCTGGGATAGTAGGTGCTTGGAAAATGAGGGAGACAACTTAAGAAAAATAGTTAGTTTAATTTCTGGATGAGTGCCTTAAAACGGGGAGGAAAAGGTAACCTTTACTACTAACTTTTTGATTTTTGTTGGTCTGCCATCTGTGTTTATTCTTTTGGCATCTAATATGTGTTCAATTCAATTGATCCATGCTCGATCTAGCTACTTGTACAACAAATTAATCACATATTAATGCAAGTTTATATTTTCTTTTCCTTGCTTTGGATTAATGTTTCTGTTTTTTATAGAATGATTAATGGGATATGATGGTAGAATTCATCAACATGTGAATACTAAAACATGTATTTATTTTATCATTTTTAAATACGTCCGTATTACGAATAGATAATGTCAGTTTATTTCAAAAGTGCGGCTTGGCCTGAATAATAATTTAAAATTGAAAAAGGATTAAGCTCGAAAGTTTATAACTTGATATATTTTTCAGTCTAAATATGTTGGATCACAAATAATTTTTCGGTCCATTTACAATTACATATTACATATTTCATATTTTTGGATCGGTCTCATAATTATGTAATTGTAAATCACACCGGAAAAGTAAATCAAAATACTAAAAAATATGAAAAGTAGGTGTGTTTGCAGTTTGATTTGGTGCGGTTTTATACGAAAACCAAATTAAACCATAAAATACGGTTTATAATTTTTGTGAAACCAAACCAAACTGAATTAACTTCACACCCGAATCAAACTAAACTGAATTAATACAGTTTGATGCACTTCGATTTACGGTTTACTATTATTTAATTATCATATGGTGTGTTTATTGATTTTTGTGTAATGTATAGTTATTGAGAGTTTTTTCGCTGTGGTGTAAAAAATAAGTAAATAGAAATATAAATAAAAGTTTAATAAATAAAATTTATTATCACCTATGTGTCATTTTTTTAGTATAACAAAAAATATCAACACTAATAAGCACATATACTTGACTAATAAATAAAATAAATTATTTAAATATTTAATATTTTTCTACTAATTGAGAATTTGAGATATGTAGTTATTAAAAGTAAGTAAGAAAGAAGAAATTAAGAAAAATATTTATTGATTTGTCAGATAATCAATCATTATAATTTATTAATTTATCTCTTACCAAATAAAATAAATAAATAATTTTTATTTAAAAAATTATATAAACAAAATATTAATTCAATTAATATATTATGATAGTGATATACAATATACATACATAATTTATATTATATTTAAGTTCATTAAATATATATAATAATTATATTATGGTTTTACGGTTTGCGATTTGGTTTGGTTTTTATTTTTTAAAAATCAAACTAAAACCGTAAATCATAGTTTTATGAAAAAATTAAACCAAATTATATACTTTAATCTTCAAACTAAACCAAACCTTATAAATACAATATGATTTGGTTTTGTTTACGATTTTAACGTATTATCAACACCCCTACTAAAAAGTGAAAAGAAAATGAAGGAAAAAAATTGTGTTTGATCAGGCGAATGGAACATTTAAGAATAAATAACACCTACAATTAAAAGTGATGGCATCACCGTATGTCCGAGAAAATTATAATACGAAAATAAGTGAATTCTATGGTAGTAGTATAATATATCTCTCTGTTCTGTTTATATGCAGCAAACGCCCCACAATGTGACTCCCAACATTAAATGTTTTGACTATTATTTTTCAGAAAGAATAGTACAACGCCGACATACAATTATTGCAAAATAATTGAAAACAAAACCACCCCACCTCCACCTCCACCTCCACCTCACAGCCGCATAATTTCCTCCGGCCGGCGGCCTAGTGGCAGCACAACCACCACTCCGCCACCCCATTCTCCACTCACAGAGCAGAGTGGGTGCATGTTACTTGTCATTCTAATCTTGTCTTCTATTAAGACAAATCCCACAAGTACAAAAGATATACTAATTTAATACTAACTTAATAACATATATATAAGTAAAAGAAATGTGGTGCAGGGTTAGGTTAAAAATTAATTGAACCAGATTTTCAGGGTCCATGCTTCTTCTTCTTCTTCTTCACCTCCACTCGTGGGCACGATCCTTTTGCCGGATGTTAAATCCCACTTATATCAGATTCTTCAGTACATGTGGACTCGACACGTGTACTTTAATTTGCTGATATACTTTCTCTAATATATATTTTATTTTACTAATTAATTAAGTACATACACGACATGGGTCACCACCTACTCTATGTACTGTATATTTAACGGCTCCAGGGGCGAAAAGGGACCTCAATACATATAGGGAACACCAATATTAGTTTATTAGTTTACAATTCCCAAGCACTTTTAATTTTGGTCTTCGTTAATTTGCTGATGAATAGATAAGTTATTAATTAATTAAGGATTATTTATTTAATTAGAGGATATTAATTTAGTGCAAACAAAACTACCCATTCCATTCCATTCCATTAATCTAATTAATGCAATAACTGGTGCAAGGATCATTTTTAGATTTTCTATATTTATATTGAACTAATGAATTATTATTACCTTACCGTATTAAAGGATTTTAAGCAATTAAGAAGGTTGGTGAGAAATACAACAAGACAATGAATATTAAGTACGTATTATTTCGCAAACTCTTAGGTGGGACTAATACAATATACTAGTAACATAATGTGTCATCACAAATGTTTCTTTCATCTAATTAGTTTGATGTACTCTTGTTTGTAGACTAATTGAGAACTTGGTTCATTTGATGCAAGATATAGCAACTGTAATCAATGTGAGTTAAAAAAATAATATATGAAGGAAATAATTGATATACTATTTAATTTTGTGGATTTAGATAAGATCAAGAAGCTAAATATCCACAATATGTCATAAAATACCTCTAAAGATGTCCATCCCTTTCAACTTCAAGTTAGGGCCGTTTTATTTGACACAATTATGACGGTATCATGTTCAATGATTGCTCATTTATTAGTTAATTATTTATGATCGCAATATACAACTCCACCTGTTTATTTTATAGAGAACATGAGATGAAATCATAATTATAGTTTATACTCCCTCCCTCTCCCTCCGTTTTTTAATAAGTGTCCAATTTTACTAAATCACACGTACTAATAAAATGAAAATTTTACTTATATACCCTTTATTGAATAGTATAATAAATACATTCATACAAATAATATCAAATTTCAATAAGTATTAAATAAGGACAAAATTGAAAGATTGTCATAAATATACTCTAAAATTTTGAAATATGACACTTATTTAGAAACAAGAAAAAAAGTGAAATATGACACTTAAAAAAAATGGGAGGGAGTATATAGCACTCTTCTAGTCAAATTTATTTTTTTATTATAATAGTAAAACGTGTTAATGAGAGTTTTAATTACGAGCATGATTAACCAAGATACGAAAATTCCTTGGGCCTTTCTTGTAGATTATTGTAATGCTGCCCATTCTTCTAGATTCTCTTAATATAATAAATGCGAGCAACGAATCACCTTACTTTCAGGGTACGAATCACTAATACGATGCCCTGACATTATTGAGACCTTATTTTATACCTAATTATATACTAAATAATGTGGTTATGTGAATATCTAAGTAAATCACATGCTTATTAGAGATTTCAATACGTTTTTAGAGGTAATTAGCAGTCATTAAAAAAAAGAAAAAACTGGTAGCTAGTTTATCACACGATTATTTCTTACACATGATTATTAATTTGGATTTGTGACAGTGACCTTTGATCTTGTTGAATGGCTAATCTTGACTGTAGAAATTAATGTGGTTCAGAAAAGTGACTTTTCTTTTAAAAAGAAATTAATAGGTTCCATTTGTTAGTGGGCTTCTTTCAAAACGAACAATGTCATTGTTTTGCCTATCTATTTTTTAGTGAAAGTTGGGTTATTTAGTCAACCACCCTCTACCCAACAAAGAAAAGAAAGATATCATTGATAAATAAAAGTGCGTCTTGTTGATTAACATTTGGAAAATATTCCTCCATCGTTCAAATCAACTCTCATACGAGCTCCCGATGGTTCATTTATCTGACCATAAACTAGATCCACTTTTGATTTTAAAATATTTTCTTCATTAATCACTAAGATTCTTAATATTGTACTCATTTTGTCCCAACTAAATTAGGGCGTATACCATTTTGGGTCATCCCAACTAAGTTGGGACGTTTCCTTTTTTGAATACATTTATCCTACACACAAGTTTAAATAATGTATACTTATTATCACTTTATACATTTTTCAACTCTAAACATACACTCCTTAATTACCGTGTTCAAAAGAAATGTCTCAACTTAGCCGGGACGGAGTGAGTGCATTTTCTTGTGAAGATGACCAATTCCATAATCAATTCAAAACCGAAAGAAAAAAAATCAATGAGCCGCGAAATCTATAACTTGATAATAAAAATTAAAATAACTAAGATGATGCCCTTTTCAAGAAATTATAAGAATGTAAGACAATTGTGGTCAACACATGCATGCAAATTACTAGCTCTTAATTCATTTAAGTTCGAAAAAACTAGGAGAAGATTAACTTGTTTTGTTAGGCTAAAGAGTAATCAAATGTACAGAGGCCCATATATATGTTCTCTTCAGTCTGAATTACATTTATATTTATTTTCAATTCTATTGGGCAATTCATGATCAATTTCAAGACTGCAATACCACGATCTCAAAGTCAATAAGTTGTAATAATCATCTTGAATACAATGATTCTTCCTATATATAATTCCTATATTAAGATAAAATACATAAGAAAAGTGAAAACGCCTACCATCTAGCTAGCGTAGGCGAGCTCTGCTCAACATATTAAGCAAGAGTAGTACTAGAAAAAAATAATACTAAAATCTGGACAACTTAACCCACACAATATCGAGTCATTTTGTACCTCTTCTTTGGAATATATACACAATCAAATTAACAAGGAAATCACTATCTAGAAAATGGGTACTACTGCATGCATGCATGCTTCCTCTATTTTTATGTATCTTCATATTCTTGATCATCAACTAAAAGAAGATAAAAAAAGATCTAGTGTATTATATACGTGAGCACCAAAGCGAGGAACATTAGAACGTACCCAACGCCTTGATCTATCGTCGTCCCTATAAAAACATGATATTTTTTAACAAGAATCGAATAAAACAGAACAAAATACATATATTATATGTCTTGTAATAAATAATTATCCAGGGATTAAGTATATATATATATACCGTCGTTGGTGGGGGCAGATGCTGGTTCAACAGTAGCAGTGGCAATGGTGGTAGCCATTAGCATTACCATCACCATAGAAAACAACAAACTTTTGCTCATCATCATCATCCTCTCCATCTTTGCTCTCTCTTTCTAATTGGTTGTGTTAGTGAAAGAAAATAAAAAGATGAGCGGTATAAGAAGGTTTGATCGAACCCGCCTTGTCTTCCCCGGCCCTCTGCGGTAGGCGAAGGAAGATGGATGGGTGTAGCAGAGCAGAGCCGCAGAGAGAGATGGAATCACAAAACCTCGATAAATTTATTCTCTCTTGGTTTTCTGCTGCGGAATTCTCAACTTTTCTCTTTCATGTCATCCATCTTCTGATTGATCCACTATTTTATTTATATGCATGAATGGGGGAGTGAAATGAGGTGCAGTTATTTCGGTTGGAAAGCAGTTGTGTGTTTTGCATGGCATCTACCTTCTAGCTAGGTTTAAGGCTGGCCCCTTCTTCTCTCCTCCAATTAATCTATGATATTATAAGATTTATCTATTTATTATATGTATCATGCTATATATAAACAATATAATTATGTGCTAGCTCCTCGGTATCTTATTGGATCTGTCAAACTAAAATGGTGGAAGTTCTACTTAGATAATATTGCATGAGTAAGGAAATTAATGTGCATATCTGGAATTAGATATTGGAAAAAAGAAGAAGGAGATCGAATGTGTAGAGGGTAAGGTACTAAGGTTGAAGCAGAGGAATGAAGAGCTTGAAATGAGGAGGATCGGGAAAAGTTTGCTCTTTTGATGATTTAGAATGAAGTTTTGAGGCCCGGCCCACTGGGCCCAAATACACACTTATTCTAAATTTCAATTTCTTAGAATATTTCAGTTTAACGACCACAATATACCTCTCCACGCTCCTACCCTTCGTCGATGGTCGCAAATTTAGTTAATTAAACTATATACTAATATACACAAAAAATAAGATCAAACGAATTAAGTTGCCTTTAGAAAAACTTAATGCGCTAACTAATAATGTGGCATGCCATATAAATAAATATTAAATTTTTAATATTTTATTTTATTAATTATTCCTCTCCGACTATGGTTTATTGATTAGAGTATAATTTAATATTATTTAATATAAAATAATAATAAAAATAAAACTAATAAAAAATAAAAATATAATAACTCGCATTCTGATATGGCAACGACGTAACATTGTCACATCAACAATAAACGTGTTAAGATGTGCCCACCGGAGACCACCGAGGATTACTGGTACATTGCATAAGTCATAACTATAATCAGACGAAACAGACATTCTCAAAAATTATGTGGGCCTTTATATATATCTATTGGAAATTGACAATATTTGATACCATTTGAAATTTTGCCACTCTCAATCTCACGCCGGTGGGCCTCACTGATAATATAACTTATAAATATATAAAAATAAGCTCAAAACTTATCGTTTTAATTTTATTATTCTCTATGTTCATGAAAATGGTTAAATTTGTTATGTGAGTACAAATTTTAATAATGTATTTTAATTTTAATGGAGATACATAATAAATTTGAATCGTACTTGATATATTATTTTAAGTTGAATTGTTTAAGTGAGTGTGATGAGTCACTTCCTATAAAATTGTTTTGATGAAGTGCATCTGTGCTTCCTAGTTCCTACTATTAATTTATTTTGTATGTTTGTTTTATATCCTAAACTCCACAAGCTAGCTCCACGGATTGGGTTCATATGTGTATGAATTATATGGAAGTCACGGAATAACATGGTTTTTGCGAATGAAACATGAAAATAAAAAAAAAAATTATTTCATCAAAAAGTCAAAGGTAGAATTGGTGTAGGACGATATTCGTTATTCTATCTAATTGCTCGTACAGAGATTGAATTATTGATCCGAAATTGTGTTTATAATTGTTTTTGTATTTGTAAAAACTTTTTATGCCTAGTACTACTCTACTCCTTTTAAATTAATGAAACAATCATTTTTTGAATTATATATATAAGATATCCTCAACCTACCTAATATTGAAAAAATGAAAAGAAAAGAAAAAAAGAAAACGTACAGACAGGTATAGTGTGGTGAGTAATGTACTTATGTTCTGCAATTGTAGTTTCATGCACCTTGCACGTGACTTTTCCCTTGAATAAACGCTAAATTGATTGAGTGTCCTAAATATTTTACTGGCAGGGTCTTAAATGGTACGAACAGAGAATTGAAGTCATTAATTAATTATTTGTCCTATTCGACCAATTTAAATACAAACAATAAGCACAATAGCAGTAGTGAAGGAGAGTGATATTCTCATAACTAGTACCAAAAATGAAGACCACTTGTTTATTTTGTTATTTTTTTTCCTTTTTAATTAATTTAGAAAAATTAACCAGTTGTATATATCACATATGTTATGTTGCTTTCGATGGGCCTACATTTCTGTTGCTTCCTGCCTTTGGTAGTTACAACAATTAAACAATAAGGCATTCAATAAAATGTGTTTGAATTTGCCTTCTTGTTTATGCATGACAGTATGATTGTAGCGGATAGAGTGTGAGATAGAAAAAAAAAAGAGGGACGACATAGAATCTCATCCGTTAATTAATCATTAATGCATGATGATTTTAACGTATTCTCTTTGTCTCAATAAATTTGACATACTTTTCGCAAAACGCATACACGATCCCCTAAAAAATGTTAAGTTTATTGGACAAAAAGATTATTATTCAAAAATCAATGGTGCATATAAATTTTCACTTTTCAGTTGCTTCATGAGATTGAGTTTTCATATGGTGCTGTTCGATCCTATATATATCTTTCATATAAAAGATGAAAATCATAATTCCTGGCTCCATGTATATATATTTAAAGAAAAAGAAAAAGAAAATTTATACATGTTACAGACTGCCAAATCAGTGAAGTTAGGGAAGAATACAGGTACCTTCCTATGTCCCAAAACTTAAAAATTCACACATCAATATAATTAATCAATTTTTACAATTTATCCCTAATGATTTTATAAAAAATATAAAAGTAAAAATAATTCAATAATAAAAGAGATAAAATTAGAATTTTAAATATTACTTTTGTTTTGATATTTGTAAATTTTTTTTTTCTAAGGAGACATTTATTTACGTGGGAGGGAGGGAGTAATTTACTGAACAATTTTATTTGTAAGTTTGTCTCAATCATGTCATATGGGTATATAGTGGGGCCTACTTTAATGAAATAAAATTTTTGTCGTCGGACCAATCTAGATATTTTTTTTTCCAAGGAAATGCTAATGAAATTTTAGCTGGAAGATTTACCTTTTGATCAATTACAAATGTAATTATACAATACCACAAAACAAAAAGTTAATTTAACAACCAATTTTTTCGTTATTAATATATGAAATTTCGTTACTAAAAATGTTACTAACAGATTTGTAACGAATTTATTCGTACTAATATCGATAATTGCTAAATAAAATTAATAAAGGAATATACTTCGTTATTATATATAACAACGGAATTGTAATAGAAATTCCATTTTTACAATGATTTCTTCAATTTAATTAGTAACAGAATTGTAACGAAAAATTTTGTTACTAAATTTTAATAACGGATGATTCCGTCACTAATTTCGTTACTAAAAATTGAACAATAATTCTATAACCATTACGTTGTTAATCCATTAAAATTTAGAAACGGAAAAATATTTCGTCACTCCGTTACTATAAAATGCGTTTTTTGTAGTGATATATTTTTGGTCCATAAATTAAATTAAAAATATATCATATTATGACATACGAGAAAGTGATTAGAAAGAAAATCTAATTTTTGTTAAAAAATAAATAAATGATGTCATATACTCTAGCTATAATCTAATTTTAGTTTTAAAAATATATATATGATGTCTCGGAGAGGACATTCCAAAATGAAATATATCTTTATTTGGAGATCAACGAAGATATATATATATATATATATATATATATATATATATATATATATATAAGGAAGGCGACAAAAAGAAAAATACTTCCTCTCAAGGAAATGAAAGAAGTCACGTCTGGCGAGCATTTCTAGCAGCCTCGAGTGCAGCCTACTTGCTAAAGACCGAGCGAACCTTCCCTCTACAAGCGGATTCTCTCCTCATAACTCACTCTAAGCTTTCTTTTGAATAGTTCGAAAAGTTCACTTATTCGAAGGAGAAGCCATATATATATATATATATATATATATCGATTCTTTAGCAATCAGGACATAGTTTTTCCGTAATTAAATCCTGCCATTTATCTATTGAAAATCCTTAGAGATGTCGCTTTAAAATAGTATTTTATTTATTTAATTAGCGTGTGTGTTAATTTAATATTAATGTGATTAATATTTAAGACAATAACTCTTGTGTTTAAGTGTATTGGGAGTATTTAGTCATTTTGGTCTTTGGGTTATTTCATTCGTATATTACCGGGCTGTTGTATCTTTATGAAGCCCATTCTCTTGTTAGGCCCCTTTTGTCTTTGCTGTACTTTATATAGGTTTTACCTAGTTGTGAATAACAGAGATGTTGATGCAGCAACACACATATCTTAACATGGTATCAGAGCCGAAAACCTGATAACCCTAACCCTAGACTTCAAAGCCTTACTCGCTGCACGTTTGATTCGCCATTCCTAAAATGCCAGGAAAAGACGATGACAAGAAGATCACCGGCGATTCAGCAGGGACATCTGATATCTCAAAAATCGTCATTGATCCTATGTCGCCATATTATCTTAGTGGCTCTGATAAACCTGGAGATGTTCATGTGGGAGTTCTCCTTCGCGATGGTAACTACGGCGATTGGTTAGATGATATGACTAACTCGTTGTATGCGAAGAACAAGATCGGATTTGTCAATGGTGAATTACCGATGCCGAAATCTGATTCTCCTTTCCTGCCCTATTGGCAACGAAATAATGCCATGGTGAAGGGCTGGTTACACAGCAGCATGGAACCAGAGATTCGTCAAAGCGTTAAATTCAGAACAGCGCGTGAGATATGGAGCGATCTGGAGGAACGTTTTGGCAAAGAATGTGCGCCACGCACATATGAATTGCGACGCACATTGGGGTTAATTCGTCAAGATGGAACTACTGTTTCGGCGTACTATAGCAAATTGCGTCGAATCTGGGATGAAATCATGGCTCTTACACCGCCTCCGATATGTACTTGTAACGGCTGCACTTGCAATCTGTCAAAAACACTTGCTGAATCCCGCGATCGGGACAGATTGTATGATTTTTTGATGGGCCTCGATGATGTTTTTGGTTCTATTCGCATGCAGATTTTAGGCACCAGACCTGTTCCCAGCCTTAGTACCGCATATCACTTGGTGTCGGAGGACGAACAACATCGTTCCATCTCCGATGCACGTCGATCCTCCACTGATGTTGCGGCCTTCCAAGTGCAACCCAAAAGGGAGTCGGATAATGAACGTCGGGGCGTGAGTCGCGAAGCACGCATCTGCACTCATTGTGGTAAAACCAACCACACGGTTGAAACTTGTTTTGAGAAAATTGGATATCCATCGCACTGGAATGTGAGAGGAAAAGGGGAGAAATCTGGTACTCGACGTGATGGACAACGGAAATCCCCTCTGTCTCGGGCTGCACAAGTAGACAGCGGGTCCTCCGCTGTCCCGGGTCTCTCAGTCGAGCAGTTGGCTCGATTAACGCAATTTATGAGAAATGAATTCAGTTTGAATGGAACCACATACACTGCAGGAACATCAGTCAATATGGTAGGTAAACTACCATCCTCGCAACCATGGATCATCGACTCGGGTGCGACTGAGCATATCACTTGCGATGGCGATGCACTTTGTGAACTAGTGGCTAACCCATCGGAGCCACCCGTTCGAATCCCTAATGGTGATATCATACCCGTTAAGGGTGTTGGGGGTGCTTACTTGCCCAATGGATTGTATCTTCCCCGTGTTCTTTATGTTCCGCAATTTCATTGCAATCTTCTCTCAGTCAGTCGCCTCATCAAGGATCTTAATTGTGGACTTATATTTCTTGGTGATTTTTGTGTTTTTCAGGACTTACTCTTGAGGAATCTGATTGGAATGGGTAAATTTTGTGATGGTCTATACTATCTGGAGCCTACGAAGACTGCAACAAAGGCATTTTCTGCTAGTGTGGATGCTATATCTTGGCACCGACGTCTGGGTCACGCTTCTGACAGGAAGGTGCAACACATTAGTCAGTTTAGTGGTTTCAAGCGTAGTACTATCTTTTGTGATTCTTGTTTGAGGGCTAAACAAACTAGATTGCCCTTTCCTGTTAGCACTAGTAAAACTTTGCAATGTTTTGACTTAATTCATTGTGATATTTGGGGAAGTTATAAGCATGATACTATAACTGGTGCCCGATATTTTTTGTCTATTGTTGATGATTATAGTAGAGGTGTTTGGGTTTACTTGCTGACAAATAAGTCTGAAGTGGCAAAATGTTTGATGCAATTTTATAATATGGTGAGCACACAGTACACTCAAAATATCAAGCGTATTCGTTCCGACAATGGAGTTGAGTTTCAGTCTGCTACTTTGCTTGATTTTTATGCTAAGCATGGAATTCTCCTTGAAACTTCTTGTACTGATACACCCCAACAGAATGGGGTTGTTGAGCGCAAGCATAGACATATTCTCGAAGTTGCTAGGGCCTTGCGTTTTGAGGCAAATTTACCTATTGAATTTTGGGGTGATTGTGTTTTGACTGCAGTTTATATCATCAATAGATTACCATCTACTATTATTGCCAACAAAACCCCCCATGAGATTCTCTTAGGAAAATTGCCTTCTTATGATCACATGCGTGTATTTGGGTGCTTAGTGTATGCTCATGACAATAAGCGGAAGGATAAATTGGGTGAGAGGGGGAGCCCTTGTATTTTTATTGGATACCCAATTGGTCAAAAGGCGTATAAGGTCTTTGACTTAGGCACTCACAAAGTCTATAGTTCGAGAGATGTTACATTCTTCGAACATGTATTTCCCTTCAAGAACTCGGTTCCTAAGGATCTTAATTTGGAACCCACGTTTGAGCACACAGTGGAACAAGCTCGCAAGTTTATTCTTGGTCATCACCCCCATGGGTTCTCGCTGCCCTTCATCAAGCTTGACACTCCCAGCATTGCACCGCGAGGTGCGAGCTCTTCGGCGCCCGACCCTGTGATACATCAAACCCCTACTGAGCCTCCTTCTATCACGGCATCTGCTCCTCCTGAGCCTGCCCCTACTATTGCACCCATGATTGAAACATTTGTGGGTCGACAGGCTGATTCTTTGGGTTCCCGAGTCGGTCAACGAACTCGACGTCAACCGAAGCACTTGGCCGCCTATGATACTGATTTACCTTCATCTATAGACCATTCACAGCCCACCGCCAACTCAGTGAACTCGACAGTATATCCTTTATCTCACTTTGTCACTTATGATAAATTTTCACCTACTCACAAAGTTTTTCTAGCCGCCATCACATCTTGCGATGAGCCTAAAACTTTTAAACAGGCTATCCTGAATCCTCTATGGCGTGAAGCCATGCAAAAGGAGATTAAAGCTCTCGAAGATAATGGTACGTGGAAGTTAGTACCTCTTCCGCTAGGAAAGAAAGTTGTTGACTCCAAATGGGTGTACAAGATTAAATATAAACCCAATGGCGACGTCGAACGCTATAAGGCCCGATTAGTGGCAAAAGGTTTCACACAAATTGAAGGAGTGGATTTCCACGAGACTTTTGCCCCTGTCGCCAAACTTGTCACTATACGGTGTATGTTGACTATAGCTGCAAAGCGAAATTGGGAGGTTCATCAACTCGATGTGAACAATGCTTTCCTACACGACGACTTACATGAGCATGTATATATGCGCATCCCTCAAGGCTTTGCCAAACAAGGAGAAACTCGTGTTTGCAAATTGCTCAAGTCTCTTTATGGTCTCCGGCAGGCCTCACGCAATTGGTACCATAAATTCACAGAAGCTCTTTTGACGATTGGCTTTCGTCAATCCAAGGCGGATCACTCTCTCTTCATATTTCGTCGAAATACCACCTATGTTGCTGCACTTATTTATGTCGATGATGTCTTATTAGTCGGAAATGACTCTTCTCGCATCGCTACTGTTAAACAATATTTGGATGCGAAGTTTACTATCAAGGATTTGGGTGCACTAAAATATTTCCTTGGTATTGAAGTTGCTCGTTCACCTGAAGGATTCGTTTTGAGTCAATGAAAGTATACGCTTGACATCTTGGAGGATAGCGGACTCCAAGCAAGTCGCCCTTGCAACTTTCCAATGGAACAAAATCTCAAATTACGACCTGATGATGATAGCCCGTTTGTTGATGCCTCGCAATATCGTCGACTTATTGGGCGGTTGCTTTATCTCACGATCACTCGTCCCGATATTGTTTTTCCGGTGAATATGTTGAGCCAATTTCTTTCTGCTCCGCGTCAATCTCATCTGGATGCAGCTATACGGATTTTGCATTATTTGAAGTCGACACCTGGCCAAGGGATCTTTCTTCCAGCCGATGGTGATTTTACCTTGGAAGCATATTGTGATGCCGACTGGGCCGGTTGTTCATTCACTCGGCGTTCTAGCACTGGCTATTTTATCTCCCTTGGTGGTTCTCCGGTTTCCTGGCGAACCAAGAAACAATCTGTGGTGTCTCGCTCTTCCGCTGAAGCTGAATACCGTGCTATGGCTGTCACGGTCAGCGAAATCCTTTGGCTCCGTTGGCTTTTACGTGATTTTGGTGTTTATCAAAATGGTCCGACAACTCTTTTTTGTGACAATCAGGCAGCTCGTCAAATTGCCATGAACCCCGTGTTTCATGAACGCACCAAGCATGTGGAAGTTGATTGTTACTTTGTTCGTGAGCGAGTCGTTAGTGGTGGTGATATCCTACCGTCTTCGGTGTCTACTCTTCATCAAGTTGCCGATATTTTTACTAAGGCCCTCGGTGCTGAACGGTTCAAGTTTCTTCGGGGCAAGCTGGGTGTTCGAGACCTTCACACGCCATCTTGAGGGGGAGTATTGGGAGTATTTAGTCATTTTGGTCTTTGGGTTATTTCATTCGTATATTACCGGGCTGTTGTATCTTTATGAAGCCCATTCTCTTGTTAGGCCCCTTTTGTCTTTGCTGTACTTTATATAGGTTTTACCTAGTTGTGAATAACAGAGATGTTGATGCAGCAACACACATATCTTAACAAAGTGTGACAGCAAACATCTGTTAGAAACAATATTGCCATAAAATGTTTTTGAAAGGCATGACAAGAGAGCTTTACCTCTAAATTTAGCATTCTCTAAAATTTTGTTGTACACCTTATCACCTATACATTTTTTGTACGGTTTTCAAGATTTATTGAGCATTTCCTTTAAAGTTATAAAACGGTCGGAAAAAAAATGTACGTATAATTTTTCAATAAAATGATACTTCCCCTCCCATTCATAATATTTGTCTTTCTAACCTCCTACACACATATTAAAAAATATATATATTTATATCTAATTTAACCTTAACTAATAATAGTACTAATGATGAAAGAGTACACATATATACATATAAATAAAATAGTAAAATTAACTTGATATTCTCTACAATTCTCTCTGTATTTGGATTGTTTTATAGTGTTGTCAATTCATATATGTAGTTGGAAATTAAAGCCTTAACCTCGACTCAATATTACTCAATCGATGAGGATAGATTTCAAAAGCTAGCCTTATTTAATTCGATTTTTATAAATTTCAATGTCAATTAATACGAGAGAAGTGGTGATCCCGTCTTGCTTGCTAGGAGAGAGGAAGCTTCCAATCGTCATAAATGAAACCCTAATCTCCTAGATAAAATTGGGTACGTACGTTGCAAAAAGGAAAGAATTATATTAGGTATTAAATTGTAAAATTTGAAAGACACAAACCGTTGGGCACTAAAAATTGCAAGTAACCCTAGAAAGAAACATTAATAGCAAATTCGATGTGCAGTGCCTATAAATATATTACCGTTAGTAAGAAAAGACACTTCATTGGAATAGTACACTAGCTAGCTAGCACTTCATAAACAGGAGAAGAAGAAATATTTAAAACCAAATACATTAATTTTATCCAGTTCATAATCCTTTTTCTGGCAGGATTAAACTCACAGTACGCACTATAGTACGCACTCATTGAGGAACAATCCCCAAAGCTTCCTAACTTGTCTTATCCCTTTTCCTCTCCACTGTCAGTACTCTCTTCCTCTCACAAAAAAACCCAACGCTTTAAGCCTCAAGAACATATATATAATCCTATTGCCCCCAAAACAAAAAACCAACCCACCCCATCTGAATTCTGAAAGCCTAATTGATGGTGATAGTTTAGTCCCTTTGGAATCCGCTCATAAAATTAACTTCTTTTTTCCTGGTCCATTTCAATTTTTTGCATCTCTGGTCTTATCTTGGCCTTTTCTTCTTCTTCTTCTTCGTCGTATATCTACACAGTTAACTCTACTCATGAAATCAATTCATTTTTCTTCGAGCTCTCATTAGTCCTTTTAGGGTTTTTAGTATTTTGAGATGGGAAATGACGATATATCCGAGTTTTTCAAAGAATCTGAGTTCACGGATGATATTTTCAGTATCATAGAAGCCTTTGAAAACTCTTCTGAGTGTAATAATCCTTCGAGATATGGAGAATTATCAAACGATGAAAGCTTTGAGTTCCATAAATCACTTCAATATTCTCCGTTAAGCGCTTTTCTTGAATCAGAGGTCGATGCCGAACCTGCTGCTTCGCCCAAGCGCAAGAGGCAGAAGCTAGCTTCGGCTTCGGCATCTGCTGTGGAAGATGGGCAGACAAAAACGTCGTCGTCTCACATTTCGGTAGAGAGAAATCGAAGAAAGCAAATGAATGAGCACATATCCGTACTTCGTTCTTTGATGCCTTGCTTCTATGTTAAAAGAGTACGTATACCTTTACTTAATAACAATTACTCACTTCTAGCACCAAAATTGGATAAGCCTCTGACTAGTTTTTTTCTTAAAGAAAGAAAGATGCAACATATATAGTTTCTTAATGCAAGAATGTATGTGGTGTTTTCTTAAATTTAGGGTGACCAAGCATCCATAATTGGTGGAGTTGTGAATTACATAACAGAGTTGCAGCAAATTCTGCAATCATTGGAAGCCAAGAAGCAAAGGAAAGCCTACGCCGATGTCCTAAGCCCGAGGGTGTCACCCCTCAGCCCTATGAAACCGCCGTTGAGCCCGATACTAAACCTTCCTATAAGCCCGCGTACACCCCAATCAAGCAGCCCGTACAAGCCTAGGCTGCAGAATTTGCAATCGGGCTTCCTCAACTCGCCTTCTCTTCCGAGCCCGGCTGAACTCTCCCCTTGCACCTCGTCCACCTCCTCTATCAACGACAGTGTGAATGAGCTGGTGGCAAGTTCAAGATCAGCCGTGGCTGAAGTGGAGGTGAAATTCTGCGGCCCGAATCTACTGCTCAAAACGGTGTCGCATCGTATACCGGGCCAGGTTGTGAAGATTGTGTCGGCCCTAGATGACCTTGCACTCGAGATTCTACAAGTCAATATCAACAAGGTTGATGAGAAAATGCTGAATTGTTTTACTATTAAGGTAAGAAATTTTAAATATTACTAGTTCCATGCACCTAGACTTTGTATTTGGACTTATTTATTGAACTCTTTTTGTAACTTTTATTTTTATAGGTGGGTATCGAGTGCCAACTCAGTGCACAAGAATTGGCTCAGCAAATTCAACAGACATTCTGCTAATACAAAGCTAGCTAGCTTGCTTCGTTCTTCCTACATAACCCTAACTATATGCATTTCTGTCTCCACACACCTGCAGCTTAGCTTTTATGGTTAATTGGAAATGAAGAAAATAAATGACATGGGGAAATTATCAACCGCCATTGCTGTATCTTTGTATCTTTGAACATTAATTTTAATCTTCTATTACAAAAAATGTATTTGTTCATGATTACTTTGTATCTTTGAACATTAATTTTAATCTTCCATTACAAAAAATGTATTTTGTTCTCAACTTATTTTTTTGTCACTTTTGTGTGTGTGCGTATACAATTAGGGCATGTTTGGTACCCAAAATAGAATATATCATGATAAGATTAAATTTGTATGGTGTATAAGGATTATTTTAATCTCACTCATTCCTTACGATTAAAATATAGGGGAAAATGATGATTTTGGCACGGGCCTAGTATTTAATAGCGGGCCGATATATTAATTACATTTGCTACCAAACACATGATTAAATAAGATAATTTAATATAATCATATCCTACCAAATAAGGCCTTAAGATTTATGGCATGCACTAGCATTTACATTGATATTATTAATTAACAGAAATGAGATTACAAATTACAAAATTATAGATTTACATTCACCTTTTGTCACAACTGAGAAGCAATTTCTTTGAGAAGATTTCATTAAACATTTTTCTACGTACTTTGCGGGAACACGAAGAAGACGATGAGTTTGATAAAGTAGATGAAGTAAGATAAGATAAATAATCATGTTTCATTTATTGTTTGATAGGATTTTGCATTCATCTCTCCGGCCCGAGATAAAATGTAAACCTCATTACTAATTCACTATTCTAGGCAAATTAATAATCCCACCAAAATTGTCTTATAACTTATACAGTTTAAACAATAATCAAGATGAAATTTTTTACTTATTGAAGCCTTACTATTTTTTTTATTCTTTCTCATCTCATCTACCATATCAAACTCACTATAAAGTAACTTCATGCAACTCATTTAATTTAATTAATTTTGGAAGGAAATTAAATGTTTTATTATATGTATATATATGTCTCGTTATTATTGACTTATTTATTAATTTTTAACACATAAATTAAGAAATAATATAAAATAAAGAAATTATATATATATATATATAAATATATTTTGAAGTACTCCATTAATTTTCCCTCCTACGGCCGAGCCTACGATAAATTAAACATTTAATATCTAGTGTTACAGTGTACATTATAGTATATAATATATATATATATATATATATATATATAGGGTTTGTTTCCTCCATTAATATTGCATGCATGCGTGAGGCTACTTGAAATAAATAAGGAAAGAAAAAAATCTTATGTCTAAAAGACGAGGAAAGAAAAGTCTTAAATGAAACCCTAAATTCATGTGCTGTCCGAACATGGAAATAACGATGTTACCTTTCACAATATTGAAACGAGGATGCTTCGCTCAAAGACTCACAACAATCAAAGTGAGTATACAAATAGTACTGCATGCTACACAAAGATATATCGATGCTTTTGCATGCATGCTGATCAAGTACTACTCGTGATCCAGTAATCCATAATGCATGTCCTTAAATAAAAATATAATTATAATCAACCACTGATGATAATTAGTCATAATTAATGGTTAAATTTAAACTAATAAACCAATACTTAAATCTTCAAGAAAGTATACTATCAGTAATATATATAGACGAAAAAATATGAAGAGATATGTTTGCAGGAATTGCAATAATTAGGTCTGAAAATTATGTAAAATCGCGGAGAAAAAACAAAAGACAAAACATATATAGTTATGTATTATGTTGCTTTCAATGGGCCAATACGTAGCTAACTTCTATTGTTGTCTGTCTTTGGTAGTTACAAATAATAACAAGGCATTAATTTAAGGTGGACTTGCATTTTGCCTTTCCTTTTCTTTCTTTTTCTTTTATGCATATAAAATTTGATAAACTTTTCTTTCCAATTATCTTTAAAGGGAAAAAACCATTTTTTAAGTATGATTAGAGGGTGTTTGGCTAAACTTATTTTACAGAACTCTTATAAGCTATTGCAAGAGCTTATAAGTTGGGAACATAAGTTGGGGTGAAGCTCCTTATTTTTTTAAATGCTTATAAGCTGAAAGAACTTATTTTTACAACTTATAAGTTCTTAAATAACTTATTTTGCTAAACACTTTTAAGGAATTTATAAGTTATTTTAATGAGTTTATGAGCTTAGCCAAACACCTCTTAACATAAGGTTTATAATAGATTTAATTGGTTTCATATTAGTTGTACATCGACAAAATTGCTCGTTAGAATGTTGCGTTTAATTGAATTAACGTAGAGAGATTATGGTGCAAGAACATTAAAGCAAGTTTTACTACTGATTTGAAATGTGAGGATCCCAAGAGTATTAATGTTGTGGAAGCATGGAATTCATACTACTCATAAATGTCATTTCTTCGGTGTTCACTTTCACCTTTATTTTTGAATATTTTGGATGTCAGAATTTGCTCTCAATATTAATTAATTCAATCCTCATTTCTACTAAATTAATTATACTACATATATATTAAGAAGATATATAAAAATAATAAAGGCATGAAGAAGGAAGAAAATTATGGAATCCATATTAAAGAAGAGAGAAAGATAAAAGTAATTAATAAATGTGAGGAGAAAGATATATAATATACAGACCGAGTTGATGTCATGTTGTAACATATATTCATTCAGAATCAGAACGCACTCACATGAAACATTTAGTTTTGCAAATAATTACTATACCCACAACCACCTTCCAACCCCTCCCATTAACAACCCAATCAAAAACACACACAAACATAAACATACTCTCTCTCTCTCTCTCTCTCTGAAGATGTACTTGATCTGAAGAAGAGAAGAGAGGAGAGCTAGGTGTATGTGTAGAAGACATTAAAAAATAAATGAAATATGTACGCAGTAGTAATTAATTAAGTAATAAGTATGATGCATGGGTTGGCACGGAGAAGGCGTTTCACACATTTAAAGCACCCATCTTCTTCAATCACTAAGCTGCATGCAGACACATATTGCCCTTTCGTCATCCTCATTTACTTCTCTCTCCCTCTCTTTCTGACCTCATTCATATAGTAAATGCATTTTGTAATAATAAGTCAAATCATATCATATTGCGAGATGGAATCATATGTCCCACATTTGTGTTCCACATTTCATGTTCCATAATTAATTTTTAATTTGTTTTTTAATTTTATTTTTTGATTTCAATTTTATATGTTTTAGTTTAATTTTATACATAATATTAGGATTCATCCCACTCCAAATAGGATTTAAAATTATTTTTTAATATTTAATATAATTTTTAATTGATTTTTAGGGTTCATAAATTCAAAAATAGGGTATATGATTTTTAAAATTTTTAATTTTTTAAATAAATGTTAATTATATATGATTCATTATATCATAATAAATTTTTAAATTTTAAAAATTATTAAGTAAAATGATAAATTTAATTATGGGACATGGAATGTGAAACACAATTGTGGGACACAAGATACCTTCTAGAAGATACCTTCCTAAAAGAAATCGAAATAGAGAGAATTGTGTGTGTTTAATTTGGTTCAATGGTAGAGTGATTATTTCTGAAGTGAAAAATTTTGGATTCAAATACCATCAATTCTAGGTTAAAGTTTAATTAAATCACTTATTTTAAAAATTAAAAATTAAAATTGTTTTCACTTCATTAAAAAGAAAAGAGAGAATATAAGTGCTTAAAATTGGTTTCAGGAAGAAGGAAAAACACACACGATTGCTCAACAATTGATTCAATTCTTTTTTCCAAAATTTGGGCCCTAAAAGAGTGGGTATCTAAATTAGTCCTACTTACTGGACTAATGGGCTTTGACCATATGTTTCTTTGAACATAACTATATAGCCCACGTCATCAAAAAAGTATATCTAGTTTTTTTAGAACTAAACTAAAAGTGAAACGATTCTAGCTTGCCAAATTGGAAGCTCTGTATTAATGTAAAACTTAAAAAAAAAAACAAAAAAGGTTACAAGAAATAGAAACATATAACTGGACACTCAGGCTAGCTTCGACCTAACAAACTAATTAAATACTAACAAAACTTCAAAATTAATTATTCTTCCTCACTAAAAAGGAAAAATAAAATACAAATCAAAGAGCGGTAACTTGCGAGGAGTTGTAGGCATGGCTAATGGCCGGGCTTACCAAAGTCAAAATCTGACCCGAATCCGGATGGTCCGAATGGGAAGTACGGGTCGAGAGGAGTGGAATTGGTGGTAGAAGTCGTCATTGCTGCAACAATTGGGCTAAGTTCGGAATCCAAATGCCGCAAATTAGGGATTAATTCTCCATAATCATCATCCAAAAACGGGTAATAATTTCCCGAAACATCGGTTCGATCCGAGAAAATAAAATTGTTTTGGGGAATAATGGGTGACGATGAAGAGAAATTGAATGCGTCGGTCCCTAAATGTGGGGTTGAAACTGAAGGGATTGGGATTGGGATTGTTTGGATGTTGATGATGGGTGGGTCATTTTGTGGGTTATGGGTTAATGGATTCGGGTCTTCATTTTGCGGCTCGGGTATGGGTAGGGGCGGGTTATTGGTGTCACTTGCACGGTTGCAGGTGTGCTTTCTTCTGTATGTGATTTCGAAAATAGTCGGATCTTCATCGGATCTTTGAACATATTTTGTAGCCAAACACCCGTATCCATGTTTATAGGTGCATCTGTAATAGCTTCTACAAGAAACAGAAAAAACATAATTAATTAGAAAGATAAGATATACTCTGCTAATAATAATAATTTTTATATTGAAAATATATGATCATGATTGGAGGAGGACGATGACTTATTTGAAAGGTCGAGTTGGCGAATGATGGACCCACCAAGTTGATCTCGGAAAAACTTCTATATGTTTAAACCCCAGTTAATTAATTTTCTTGCTTTGACTCTTGTAATACTCTTTCAAATTAAGAAACTCTTTTTAATATGTCCACATTGTATATATTCAAGAAAAGAAAAATATATTCATTTTAAAAGCTAGGATCGAAATCAATAACACACGAGCTGAAAAAGGCAGCCTAATTAAGACACCCAAGATATTGTTATATACACAGACACACTATTCATTAACACGCTTCAATAAAATTCAAAAATGACGGAATTGTTAAAAGGATCTTCTTAATATATATATAGGGGGTGATAATATATTGTATGTAATATTATGATGCATTCCATTCCACGTAGTATTTTAGCACAATACTTGATAATGCATTTATAAATATTAGTTTTTTTTTAAAGGCATTTTATAAATACTAGTTAATTTGGATGATAATTCACACAAGAATCACAATTTGAATGATTTACTATTACTATAGTAAGATTACTATTCTCCGTACGTCAAAGAATTAATTAAGGGTAAGATATCAAAAGAAAAAACATTGAATGTCATTCTTGTGAATCCAGAAATAAATTAATTGATTTAACATTGTCCATGAGTTTGAGCTTTAAATGAAATTGAATTATTTCTCTGTTATTGGAGCTTTATAAGGCAAACTCCAATTGGAATTCTTTCAAAGTGCATGCACATGCATAATTTATGTCAGTGCCACATATATAAACTCTACTTGTATCCCTTGGATTGGCTTTAGTAATATTAATTAATGGTGTTTTATTTTTAAAAATCAAATAGTAACTTATTACTCAGGGAAACTCATACATAATTAATGATCGTTGGTAGAACACATCTCTCATGCCCTAAGTTCATTGATGTCATAATTAGTCATAACTGGATAACCCAACATGTAGCGTGCAATTTTGTGAATAAATTGAACACAATATATAATATAATAATTATCAACAAATGAGTAGATCTAGTAATTAATGTATAATGTAGATCTAGTATATTAGTTATATAACATACCTGGGATGTTTGGCTCCGAGGATGTCTTTTTGGCCGTACTTCCTCCAAGCGTAGCCATCATCAAGTTGTCCTTCACCTCCTATTTCTGCTCTCACTTTCACCTTTTCACTCTCACCCCCCTTTCTGCATATTTAATATTAACATTATTAATTAATCACTACTACTATTTTACACATATTTAAATATATGTATATGTATAAAAGCTTATAAAAATCTTAACTTATAATAGCTAGTTCTTTTAGTTTCACAGTTTAATTACTTGGTAATGTTTGTTAGGAGAAATAGTAGGCGTACGTACACAATTATAATTGCACAACACGATGTAAGTACAAATAAATACTACATGCATAAAATATTAGTACCTAAGCTACGTACGTATATATACTCTTGTGTGCAGTGCATCCACATACGTACTGTACTTAATTATACCTTTTATCGTTTCCACATATCTTGATTCTTGCATAATATATATATACACGAACCATGCATAGAGTGCATAATTACATATACTCACAAATATGAATTAAAACAAACCTTTTCCTTGAAGCCTGATCCGCGAAATCCTGATCGGAGTCATCGGTTTGAGGACTTCCGGCGAGCAACCAAGGAGAGTCCGCCGCCGGGCACGGCGCTTCACCAGCAGCAGTAGCAGGGTCGTTACGTGCGAGCATGGAGAGCGCGTGGTCGTACGAAGACATGATTCTCTGAAGCAAGAACTCGCGACTTTCATGCGAAGAAGATGACTGCAAATTCAGATGATTCTGCAGCTGCTGAGCCAGCTCTTTCCCTTCACATAGTTTTCTCACCAGATCTTTGAGGTCGGAATCGGATGGAAAATTCTCCATTGCTTCTACACTGGTGAAAGGAACTGATTAACGATTTTAAGGAAGAGATGTAGTGATTAATATGCTGCACAAAATCAAAGCATCTGATGCTGAAATGGAAAGAAGAAGTTTGCAGCTTTGTTTCTGAAATCATGCAAATTAAGTGACAGTACGATATATATTAATTTGGAATGTATTCTTTTAATAATATATAGGATTGAGTTGCACTGGTGAAGAGAAGGTAGACGTTAAATATGTGCTGAGGGTGTTGTTATATGTTATACTATGTATAAGTATAAATAGAGATATTTAATTATTGGGAAGAAATAGAATCATATATTTATATATAATAGCTAGGAATGAGGAAGTGTAGGGTTTGTTTGAATGGGAAAAACAGAAGGTGGGGAGAAGATTAGAAGTGTTTTTGACTGAAGAAAATTATAATTTACAAAAGCGAGTGAGTGATTATTATTTGGGTAAGAAGACCGGTCTTTGGTCAAACGCCAATTCCATGTCAACACGATTAAACTTTAAAGTCGATTATTGACTAATTCAAACCTCTATTATATAATTACACTTCCCCCACTCATACTTAATACTAGTCCTACTTTAGTCTTTACCAATAACATCAAAACAAGGAAAAAGGAATTGTGAAATTTAAATGATTGTGGAATTAACGTACGATAGTCGTAGCTCCTATTCTTCCTGGTCGTAAGGATACTTAACACAATTTGTATTTGGCAAATGATATAAATTACAAATGAATCAATAATAATTACGTAAATTATAACTAAACATATTAATATATACTTGTATTGAATTATAATTTAATAATGCGTCGTTCTAGTATTTTTAAACAAATGTTATACTAAGAGTATGCTAATTTTACGTCGATGCAATAATAATGACGCTATGTTCTTACACAGACACAAGTTTTAGTTAAAAATTGGAAGTTGTAATAACTACACAAGCATCAAGTTTTGTTGTCTCAGAGCTACACGATGATAAGAGATATACAAAATGATGATCGAGTTGATCTTAAAACGTTGTTATAATGATATTAAAAAAAAAATTAGTTGTTCTTTATCAGGCCGTCAGTTTTCACACATCAATTTAACATTAGTCTGTTATAAATTAATACTCCTTCCGATTTAAGTGTCTCATTCTAGTAACTAAACAGATTTATGTAGTCTTATTCAATACTATGATAGATGCATTCGTGTATATAATATAATTTCAAATTTCAAAAATTATTAAATAAGAATAAAATTTAAAAATTAAAAATTAATTAATTTTAGATTTTTGAAATAGGACAATTATTTATAGTCAAGATAAAAAAAATTAAAATAGACCATTAAATAATCAAAATATTACTTAGCATATTAATTATTATCTTGTAGCTTGAATATATACATACATATATATATATATGTGACAAAATTTTATTGTCTCTATCTGTGTTAATAATTAGGCATATATATTCACTATTCCCTGTCGTGCTATTGTGTCTTTATAAATTCTACTGAAAAAGAAAAATATATACTAATAAAAATAATAGGTCAATGCCAAGGGACTAAATCTATATATAGATTTTGAATTAAATGATTTTATGCATGAAATATCTCCTACTCTCTCTCAATATATAGCAATTAATTAATAATGGGTTTTAATTAATGACGATGATGACTTAATTTACTTTTACATAAGAAATAACGTTGACTGCAAGTCTGCAACTAACGCAGATAATTAAAATAATTAAAGATAGATATGATAGAGAAAAGTGAAGTCATGAGGAATCATATATAATAGTATAATAAAAGATACTACGATTGTACATTTGTACTATTTGAAATTTAGAATGAATTTTTTGCCAAAGAAGAGAAAGTCCAAGGAATCTTCAAACCTCGTTACGCGTCGCAAACCCCTCAGCTCAGTTTACGCGCGCCATCTCGATTCATCGCTAACTTTTCCTAATTTTAATTTAATTTAATGCAGACAAGTAGTTGGAGTATTACATGAATGTGCATTGTCATAATTACATTTTAATACTACCTCTGTCCCGCTAAAAGTGGTCATGTTTTCTTTTTAGACCGTCCCACTGAAAATGGCCACTTTCTTAAAAAGAAAATTTTTTTACCTTAAAATACATAACTCCTACTTTATTTACACACAATACTTTATTTTCTTATTCTTCGTGCCGACTCCCTTGTGGCCGCTTTTAGCAGGATGAAGGGAGTATTAAATTTACTAAAATAGGCTCATTAGTGGAATGTGAATGTGATTGGAATGGTAATCATGATGATCATGCATGAATTGTGTTTTAAGTAGGTATATATTTAGTGGACAAAGTTACTGTAATAATAATAAACTCAAATGTATAAGAAATTGGGAGCCTTCCTTATAATTCAAAGTTGTGCATGTGTTCACTTTAAAGCTAAAAGTTGCCATCTCCATCTCTATAATAAATGCGTATGAATTTTCTTTTCTAATATTGAATTCAAGAATCTCGTAAAGAAAAAAAATACTTTAACTGGTATAGTTTGAACATCCAAGTAATTAATTAAGACTTTTTTATACCTAAGTTATGATACTTTATTAAATGTTAATTACCTAAAGAGTGGTAATGGTACGTACTTTTGTCAATTTAGGTGGCCAATTTAACATCCTCAACTTTATTATTTACTAGTTTATGTACTCGTGCCGATGCACGATAAAAGTTAAAAATAATAGAGATAATTTTAAAAATATTGTTCCCTCCGTCCCGCTATATTAGAAGCATTTTCTTTTTTGGGACATCCCGCTAGATTAGACACATTTCCTTTTTTGGTAACTTTTACAATTTAAAAGTATGTGGGTCATACTAAAAGCAAATATTGGTTTTCAATCCAAAAATAAATGCTTCTAATCTAGCGGGACAGAGGGAGTAGTATAATTTAAATCATACATTTATAAAATAGTACTTATACATACAAAGACGTACAATAGAGTTGTTAAACTAATAAAATAATTCATATGTAACAATCTACAAATTCAAGTTAAAAAATAGTAACATTTTTTTTTATATTTAATAGAGCGTGATTGTTACAACTAAATATAAACAATTTAGTATACATTAAATATAAACATGTAGTAAAAAAATAATTTATGAGTAAATTAATAGATAAAATAATGATATATAATATAAAATCAAATTAATAGATTAATCCAAAATAGATGGTTCACATATTTTCTCATTTTTTATATAATAATTTTTTATATGAATAAAAGCATATGAGTTACATTACGGTGTGTTTGATTTTTGAAGATATAATAGATAAAATTTATAACATATTTTATTTCTAAATTGTTTTTTTTATTCACGATTCATCATTCAATATCATTTTTTAGTAATTTTACCATTTTTTACGGTTTAAATGAATGATAAATTTAAATATATATATATATATATATATATATATATATATAAAGGAGAATTAGATGACCTATAATCTATTTTATAATCAAAACAAACAATTCAAATTCATGGAATTAAAAGATGAAGATAAACAACGATTTCACAATCCGACAATCAAATATTTTTGTTTCTTAAAGTTTTTCATATATCTTCGGTCTTGACAAAAATAAATAAAGAAAATTAAATTACAAAAAATACAATCATTTATAAAAAAAAAAAATTGAAGACTAAATATTTAGTGAAAACATGTAACCAATAATTTTGGTAAAAAAGAGATAATTGTCGATAAATACACAAACTAACCACCATTTCTGGTATTGTACATGAACCATCATTTAGTCGGGTCCACATATGCATTAGTTTGACGGAAAAAGTAGCATATCCGCCCTTAGGGTATAGACTCCTATGACGGATCACCCCTTATGGTCCGATTTTGTTTAAATGAGTCCCTGA
>JAPKLX010000170.1:470503-496675 GCA_026898415.1 Leonotis leonurus
GTCGATAAGTTGCTGCAACTTCGTTAAGTAAATTTTATTTTTAGTGAAAATGAACATATAATATAATATACGTGATATTTAAAACATGGTAAAAATAGCATATTTGCCCCTAGGGTAGAGGCCCCTATGGCAGATCATACCTTGTGATCCAGTTTTTGTTTAAATAGGCCCCTAAATTGGATAAGGTGCTGAAATAAAAAATTAATTTACTTAACGACATTAAATGGCCGTTAGAAGGGAGGGTTAAGTTGCATCAACTTATCGACTTCAGGGACCTATTTGAACAAAATCGGACCATAAGGGGTGATCCGTCATAGGGGCCTCTACCATAAGGGAGTATATGCTACTTTTCCCTAGTTTGACCGAAAATAGCCCGATGTATTAATTAGCTAAAAAATGATAGTTGATGCATTGTGGAGTAGATTTTATAGTTCATGTACAATAACAAAAATTGTGGTTAGTTTATGTATTCAGTGACAATTATCTAAAAAAAAAATATTACTCAATTGGTAGGCTAAAAGTGATAACGTGTTCTTATTGGACAATTTCATTAAAATTGATTACTTTCTCAGAAAGAAAAAATATCTTTAAAATATTAAGTCTCATTTTTTTAATGTTTGTGTCCAATTCATAGTGGCCTTAGGTGACAAAAATAATATAAATATTATTTGAAGTAATGTATTACCTTAAAAAAACTATAGTGCTACTAATGAGAACATTGAACTATAAAAATTATCGTGAATCATTCTTTTATTTTTCACATTATGTAATAAATAATATATTATGTTCCTTGTAGAATTCTTATAAGAGACTTTTTTACACTATTTACAAAAAGATATTAATTTAACTTACTTCATAAAATGTTCAAATGAATAAAACAATTATAATAAAAGTAATCACTAATAATATAAGAACAAATGTAATAATCACATATATATTACAAAAATTGTGTAAAAATATCAGTACATTAATTATATATATATATAGGTAGTCTTATTGGGTGGGAAATGAAATATATATATATATATATATATATATCAACTATCTATTAAAAATAAAATTTTATGTCCCTAATATAAAGTACTTATAATAAATAAATAAATTTTAATTATTAATTTTAGACTGTTTGAATATACATAATTTTTTTCCTCTCATATCAACCTAACTCCATATATAGGTAACACATATGAATGAGAAAATATCTTAACCCTATATTTTACATAATGTGAATTAATAAATAGTTAGTCTTCTATATTTAATTTACTCATTTAAAATAAGTTTTTAATAATTATTTTTAGATTATTTGAACAATTATTATCATGATTTTGTAATTTTGTTTATATTATAATATTTTTTTTTTCAAATTTAAGATGTATATTGAATATATTTCTACATACAAAAATAGATTAAATTTTTGAATTAATATAATTATACAAATATTTAGGTAGTTACTTTCATAACTAGTAATTTGAAAGATTTAATTATTATTTATTAGTAGTTAATATCATTTAATCTATATTTATATAATAAGCCATTAATTTGAATATAATTACATAATTGCCAGATGTTCAATTGAAAACCTTGTTTTAAAATATTATATAGATGGCACATGTTTTATTATAGAGATTTTTGTTGAATATATATTTTATCGGATTTTTCGTAATCCAGTACGAACTATATAAAACTTTAATGTCAAAAAAGAAACATAAAATAAATTCGTTTATGGAATAATTATGAACTACTTTTAAATTTAAATGGCTGCAATCAGGCAACGTTTGCGTTCTCTAAACCATTAAAGACCAGGTGGGTCCTACCAGTTTTCCACGAATCCAATAACACACAGCACGTGTCCAACATAATATCCACAGACAATTAAATAATCTCTCTTCTTGCCACGTCAGTAATTCACCCGTATCGTCCTCTGCTGCGGCGTCGGCCACGTCACCACCCACATTTTCTCAGTCAACTTGGATAACTGCGTGGCCGTCGATGTTTTCCTTTCTCCGTTAACAACCGTATATATTTATAGCAGAAAAGCTTGTGGTCGCCAAAATTCGACGGAGTATTTACTACCTTTTTAAATATTTACGGTGAATCTCAAGTCTTGATACTTTGCAATTAGATTCTACACCTTCCCAACATTTTCGCCGGAATATAATATTTTTCGCCGTGATATTGGGCCGGCCGGTAAACTCAGCTTCATCGGAGTTTTATATCACTTGTTCAGGTACTGCTCCGCCTTGATGTTTTATCAGCTTTTGGTAAATTTAGAGAATTTTTTTTCTTTCTTATGTGTGTACGTATGAACTTAATTTTCAATTAAGTTAGACTCTCATTGTGATCATTTTACTTAAGCGATTTGATATCGTGTTCCCGTCTCGAGACTTTAGTTTGTGTTATATTGTGTTTGATTAAGTTTAATAAGTAATACCTGTTACCGGCAATTAGGGAGAATCATTATATGCACTATATGATACTCGATAGCCAGCTAGATTATGGTGATAGTTTGCGCATATGATCTGTATTAACATTTGATATTCGGTAGTTTGGAGTAGTAAGGAGTGTTTATGAATTGACATCTGGAATTGATGCATTCTTTATTTGGATACTGTGGAATTCGTAGTATTGAGGGATTTCCTATTTCATTTTGATCACACAGATTTGGCATGAGAGTTGCGACTGTTTCTAGTTCTGCAGCACGAACTCCTTTGGGATTGAAAGGAGGGAAATTAAGTTGTGCATCCTCATTGAAAAGGCTTGCAGTGTTGTCTTTCAAATCCAATGACAGTAAACCTGCAGCTTTGGTTGCCAAACGGGAATCATTAGCTTTACCCTTGGAGATGAATAAAGAAAATAGAAAGACGTCAAGGAAGGCGAAGAAACGGCCTAAACGAGTAAAAGCTGTTTCGGTTGATGAAGTCTCTCCAACTACACTGGACTTGGACTATGGTGAAGCAGCTGCTAAGCTCGAAAAATTATACAAGCGAAGTCCTGATTCGGATCTCTCCGATGAAGAGGTCAAACCACGAAGGGTCAAGAGAAGGCAGCCTCGGAGGATGAAGAGTGAAGAAACAGGGGAGGCAGAAAAGGAAATGGCGGCGAGTTTTGTGACGAGCCAGAGAAAGGGGAGTAGATTGAATCTTGAGAAGAGAATTTCTATGAGACTGAAGAAGGAAGGTGAATTTGTTGTATTAGCCCAAAGTAAGAAATACAGAAAGAATGATGAAGATGAGAATATTGATAGACTTGTTAGGGAGTATAGTTCCTCGACAGATATGGGCAGTCTAGATTGGAAGAGAATGAAGATTCCGCCTGTTCTTCCTTCATCTGAGCACGCCTGGCTTTTTAAGCTGATGCAACCTATGAAGGTGAGTATATTAGCTGTCCTTTGAAAGAGTACATAGTTATATGGAATGTATGCATAAAATGAAACAAACAAAGAAAGAAAAACCTGCTTTTTGTACCTCTGTTATAGTTTTTTTCTAACTTGGATTACTATTTTTCAGGAAATCCTTAAAGTTATGGAAACCTTAAAGAATGATTTAGGAAGAGAGCCAACAGATGAGGTGCTAGCAGAGGCAATAAATATAGAAGTCATTCAGCTGCGGAAACAGTTGGAAGTTGGTCGAGCTGCCAGAAATAAGTTGATCAAGGTAATTTATTTTCTCTATTGAATTTCTTAAATGGATTGAAACTGCACTAACTTTGATAGTAAATGTTAGAGTTGGATCCAGTAAGTTGCAAGAAGGACACGCTAACATAAAATTGGCATGACTTGAAGTTTAGGCTTAATTGATTGATGAAAATGTAATAGTTCGGATTTGCTATGTTCTTGGCCTTGGCCATAGGAGTCTGTAAGCATGACTGATGTGTTACAAGATAACCTTCTAAGCTGCAGTTTTAGGCCCGTAGTGAATTTAGATCAAAAGTTGCTGTTATAAACCTAGAAATGTAACTGAAGCCCCTGTAATTTATTTGTTGCAGCACAACCTGCGGCTTGTTCTATTTGTTATGAAAAAGTATTTTCAAGACTTCTCTAATGGCCCACGATTCCAAGATCTCTGTCAAGCTGGGGTGAAGGGTCTTATAACAGCTATTGATCGCTTTGAACCAAAAAGGAAGTTCCAACTCTCAACATATGGGCTCTTCTGGATCAGGCATGCCATTGTTCGTTCCATGACACTGTCAAGCTTCACAAGGGTCTCCTTTGGACTTGAATCAGTATGTCCTGCCACATGTCTACTGATCTAGAAATTGGAATAGCTTTTATAAACATATATCATAAGATGACCTGTTTTTCTCTATAGGTCAGAGCAGATATCCAGAAGGCCAAGCAGGAGTTGCTTATTGAGCGTCAGACAACACCAACTGTTGAAGAGATTACAAAACGAATTAAAATCTCCCCCGAAAGATACCATGAAGTGATGAGGGCATCGAAGCCTGTTGCTTCTCTCCATGCACGTCATGCGGTAACCCAGGAGGAGTTCATCAATGCCATAACTGATGTTGATGGTGTTGAAGGAGATAGTAGAAGACAGTCAGCACTTCTCAGAATTGCTCTTGATGATGTGGTAATTTTCTAGCCTTAATTCCGCAACTTAGACTTATTATGACTTCACAAGACAGAATCCTTATTATGAGGCGACTTTACTTAATTGTTGTTTTAAAGTCTTGAATTTAGAATTTTCCAGTAAGTTATGTTGGTTCAATTTTCGAATTATCTCTCTCTTTCACTTTGTGTGAAAGAAAGTAGGCTTCTTTATTAGAATACGATGCATAGAACATATTTGTTTTTGTCAACATGGATGATATTGATTCTCTGCTCGTCATTGTAATTGTCCTTAAATTCTTGTTCATTAATATGTATCCTCACATAATTATTCTATTCCAACTTGCTCCCAGAAAGAACATTGTTGGCTTCCAACTTTGGTGTTAGAACGTATCTCAACATGAAATCATATATACCACTGGTTCACTAGCATGGCTTTCTTTCTTGGCTCAAATTGTTGACATGCATGATAAAAGAATCCAGACAAATCATAATTTGATATATTTACTATTTACCTTAATTCAGTAGCTACATTACATGTATATATCAACATCATCACTCACATGCATGATCTAGTTTTTGACTTCACTTCATCAAGAAATAACTAAAAACTCATTCTGCATTTGGACACTCACGTGCATCATCTAGTTTTTTACTTCACTTCATCAAGAAATGACTAAAAACTTATTCTGCATTTGGACACTTTTTTGACAGTTGGATTCCCTGAAGCCTAAGGAGAGTTTGGTGATGAGACAGAGATACGGACTTGATGGTAAAGGAGATAGAACACTTGGAGAAATTGCCGGGAATTTGAATATTTCGAAAGAAATGGTTCGGAAGTATGAAGTGAAGGCTCTCATGAAGCTCAAGCATCCAACTCGAGTTGATTACCTTCGCCACTACATTTACAAATGAACCAGAAACTGGCCTTCCATAATGTGAATGCTGTCACTCTATATTGGAAGGATTATACAAAATCAGATGCATTATACTTTTGAAATTATTGCACACAGTTATGTATAGCCATTATTTTTGCAAGCCCTTGTCTGCTGATATATCTACGTTTTGTACTGCAGAGATAAACAAGTTATTATTCACATAGGAAATGCAAATTCCTCAAAGTTGATATATGATGATTTATATTTCATTACAGGAAAGGCCAAACCTCACTATTTTTTTTGAATTTTTTCTTTGAAGAAAATATAGGAGATTCTTTAATACTATATTAAGACTTAAAATCTGAAGATTTCTAAAGTTTAAGTGAAAATATTTCTATTTTCCAATGTCGTGCAAGTGACGTTTGTTTTCATGATAAGAAAACATGACATGCTCTTAAACGAAAAAACATGACATGCTATTAAAACAAAAATGAGATGTGCACTCGCAATAAATCTGATGTGGATGAGTTTGAGAATCCTCAATTCCTCAGAAATCATATTATATGTCCTTGCTATAGGTTTGGTCAAAAAGAAAGACAAACTTGTGAAATGTTATATCACCAAATTTGGAAGTATGGCAGATAGCATAGTTCTCCATTATCAGTGGCAAATTTAGTATTAGGAAAATAATCAACAAATTTACACCAATTTGTTAGAGTAATCTTTACTATTTGATAATGCAAGTTAATGTTGAGTGACATCCCTGACATGTCTCATAATCCATAGATTAGGGGGGAAAAAAGGAATGCATATAGAGTTGGATTACCAATCTTTCAATATTATAAAAAGTTGGCAACAGAAGGACTTACACAGTACAATAAATGAATATGTGGTTGATAACTGATCTCCCAACTGCATTAATTTTTAGTTAGATTGGTAAGTCCACTAAATTAAACACATCCAAATTAAAGGTCTTAACGGTTCCGGTTTTGAAATCAGAACTAGAACCAAAACTCTGTGTCTAGGCGGGTTTTGTCCCGTTCCCGATAAAACTACCCATTGACACCTATAAGAATAAGAAAAGAAAAAGAAACCTGACTTATGATCTGATAATCTCCTGAAAAGTTCAAAAAGATTGGAAAGTCAGTAGATTTGTTAAATAGAACAAACAAATACTAAGAGATAAGAATATTCTGAAGAAGGACTAAGAAAGAATATGGCATTTCAAAGTGAACACCCATAACACAACAATGCTTAAACATAAATAAGGTGCACATTGCATATCCCATTAGAGCATCAGAACATATCCAACATTCTTTAGCAAATAGGAATTCCCACTCCTATTTACATATAATCTGATTCCATAAAGAGAACGTTTTTTGACAAAACATACCTCACAACCATGCAACATGAACTATCATCAATTCAAATCCTACCACTCAATGAGGCTTACAGCCCATAAATTTTATGATACATTCACATGCAATGCAAGCATCATCAAGAACACAGGATTATTAAGAGAGTATGGAATTAATGTGGATGTAATGACATTGTTCAAGCATATTAATGTACAGAATAAAGCATTAAGTTCCCATTGTGGTAAAGTATGTAGAATTTATTTATATAGTTGAGGCAGAGGCAGAAAACATATGTGAGATCACCATCATCATTCATAATCAAAAAAGTGGTATTTTCATCTGGAGATGCTTTCTCCAAATGCTCAAATAGACAATATAAATTTGTTTCTTTTTATCTGACCTGATTCTGAGTTTGTTCTAACATCAGATAAATCATATTATGGTTTAATGAATCTAACATAAAGAAGAAGGAGAAAAAAAGAGATTCTTTTTACCGAATCCGATGTAAGTAGTCCAACTTTCAAACAGATTGAAGGTAAAAATTAATGTGTTTACCCTAAAGAGCTTCAAGATAATAGTAAAATGTGCAAATTTACAATGATGGTAGGATTTTTCTAAATTTCTAAATGTAAAAAAAAATTCTTGATTCCAAATGCTCCCTGCAACTGTTACTAGTGGTTATGAACATAAAGCAGACAAAAATGCAACTTATTTGGTTAATATATTCACCATTAAGAGAAAGATATTGAAACTAAAATAAAGAGATTATTTGATGGTGGAAGTCTTGTAGCATCATCCACTTGCAAGAGAATCACATTGGTACTAACTTATTCTTTTCATGTCTTTCTGGTTTAGTCTTTCCTACCTTAATATTATTAACATAAAAAATTAAAAATCTTGTTAAACAAAATCAAGTTTTTTTTTTCATCAATTTGATATTTGATTATTTTGCACCACAAGTTCACTGCTAAGCAGCCTGTTGTGCTCTTATTCCTACAACTGTCTACATGTTTATTCTCCTTTCCAACATTCTTGTGACTATATATATCTCAAGAGTAATAAACAGTTGAAGAACAACAAGAGCAACAAAATCACAAGTGGCACTTTGTAGGTCAATCATTTTCATCAAATATGGAAGAGAAACTTCGTATAGCAGTAGGCATCTTGGGTAAATTTCCTCTGCTCCCGACTCTTCAATTTTGTTGTAGCATTGAGTTTTACACGTCAAACGTCGTTTTTATGTGACTTGCAGGTAATGCAGCCTCTATGCTACTCTATGCTGCACCAATGTAACTACTAACTCTAAGCTTTATTCAATTCCAAAGCATATAGAAATCAAGATTTCACTGATGTTGTTATATGATCTTGATATTCATTCGATGTTTTCCAGATTCACTTTCGCAAGGGTGATAAGGAAAAAGAACACTGAAGAGTATTCATGTGTGCCATATATCATGGCCTTGTTGAACTGTGTACTTTACACTTGGTATGGCTTGCCAGTTGTGAGTTACAAGTGGGAAAACTTTCCTGTGGTCACCATTAATGGATTAGGGATTCTTCTGGAGATATCTTTCATACTCATATATTTCTACTTCGCTTCCACCAAAGGAAAGGCAAGTTATCAGCAGCAAATGTGAATCTTACTTTGCATGAAAATTTTATGGATTACAAGTTCAACTTACTGCAAGATTTCATACATGGCAGGGTAGTGGGAAAGACAACATATGTGTTTAATATATAGCTGTAATGAAATGATTGCAGAAGAAGGTGGCAATGTTGACTCTACCTGTTCTTGCGGTGTCCTGCTCTGTCGTACTAATATCAGCATTTGTATTCCATGATCACCGCCATCGCAAGGCATTTGTTGGAAGTGTAGGACTGGTAGCATCTGTTGCAATGTATGGTTCTCCACTGGTGGTCATGGTAAGTACTTTGGTTAATTTTGAATATGTACCATCAAAGAGGAAAGAAGTCATATAATGAACTGTTCAGTTTCTGAAACTTTATTTCTGAGTTCTGATATAGTTTGTTGTGATCATATTAGAAAAAAGTGATAGAGACTAAGAGTGTGGAATTCATGCCATTCTACTTGTCATTCTTTTCGTTCCTCGCAAGCTCGCTGTGGATGGCGTACGGACTCTTGAGCCATGATCTCTTTCTTGCGGTTAGTGTGATCTACAAAGGACTAATAATGTAAAGAAGAAGGCATTTTCTAAGTGCAAACTTGTTGTGTGATGTGTTTACAGTCTCCAAATCTGGTGGGAAGCCCTCTAGGCATTCTGCAGCTGGTTCTGTACTGCATCTACAGGAAAAAGGTATGCACGAAACGGGCTGAGAAATGGGACCTCGAAGGCCATTCGGAGAAATCAGAGCAACATCCACAGGTGAAAGAGGGAAGCACAGATAAAGCAATGCTGCAGTATGTAAAGGTGAAAGAAGAAAAAGATGATGAGAAAGCAAATCAGCAGTTGGTGGTTACTGATGCAGCAGCAGCAGCAGCATATGTGAAAAACTGAACAATTTTCCTGTGTGAGTTTTATATCGCATTATAATCAAGCCATACATGACTCACACAAGTCAAAAACAAGTTTCTGACTCTGTGATTTCCTTTTCTTTTGACAGGGAAAACTATATTTGAGGTACGCCATAAGATAATAAACACCGTGAAGCTGAGAAAGAAAAAGGTACAGCGACAACGGTAGATGCAGAATGGGTTTTCCCCCACCTCATAAGAACAAATGAGGGGAAAAGTCGTGGCATGCTAGACTGAGTAGAGAGAAGAAACTAATTAATATAACTATGAATCAAGGTTTACTTGAGTGTAAGGTTTATAAGATGAAAAAAAGGCAATTGTTCATGTTCATCATTCTGTATAATCCAAACTCTCGTGATCTGAAACAAGAAGCAAGTGATTTTAAATATTACTAGTAGATCAATCATATAATAAAATATTACAAATATTCGCAGATTATTTCTCTAAAAACGTTTGTTAAGAAGAGAAGTGTCATATATTTTCCGAATTGGTTAAGCATAATTATTGATTAATAAATGGAGTACTTCATAGAAGCATTACGTCTTGCCCAATTAGGTAATGAGAAAGCAACACGTGTCGAAGCGAGAAGTAAACACTAACCCCCACCGATATTCATGCATACAGACACGTAAACTCTATAAACTCCCCTCTCTCCCTCCCATTGCATCCATCACTGACTAATTCTCCTCTTCCAATCACAATCAAAACCAAGCAACACACAAATGGTGAAGCTAGCGTCGGCCCGAGAAATACGGACGTACGGGCCGAGAGTGTCCCGGAACCGGGCCGAGTACATGAACGCCGGCCTCTACGCCTTCGCCACGATCCTGCTGCTGGGAGGCGTCGTGGCCCAGTACTCGAGCGAACCCAGATCGGGGCTGGTGCTACTCATGCTGGGATTTATCGCCATTATAATCGTGAACGTTCACGATATGTTGGCCCACCTCGCCGCCATCGATTACCGCCTCTCCTTGATGGGCTACGATCTGCAACTGGCCCTCGTCGAGTTTGCCGTTCCCCTCGTCTACACCATTGGCACCATTCTTTTCCTCTTGGCCACACTCTTCCTTTTCATACAGGTATCTTTTTTTCTTTCTTCTATTTCTGTTGAGATCGTGTGTGTCCATTAATTAATGAATGTTTGGACAGGCAGAGAAAGGGTACGGACTGTTTAAATTGGAGAAGCATGCTTTGAGGATGTTTATTGCGGGTCCGGTCCTATGGCTGGTCGGGTCGATCCATAACTCGTGTCAGATATACGAGAGGTCAGATGCACACATTCAAATTCTGCAGGAGGCTGTTCTTATTCCGATGTTGCTGGCTAGCTTGTTATTTATAGTTGGAGGAGTTATGAATAGTCAAGAGCACGACGCCTCCATTCACCACGGCTTAGAATTGCTAGTAAGTATACATTTCATTCCCCTACTAACTTCACTACCCAGATGGAACATTTTGTGAAATGGAGGAATGCTTTGCAGGGGGAGACGTGCATATGGTTGTTCATATTTGGAAGCTCGTTGCTTTTCGTAGGGGCGATAGCGAACATAGTGAAAGTTTTCAAGATGCAACAGCAAAACGGGTTGAGAATGGAGAAACTGCGAGGGGGAGCACAGGGGAGGCTTGATGAATTAAGAGAAGGGCATAGGCCTCTCATTTCGGAAGAATCCAGAAGACGAAGGATGATGCCGCCGCCGGTGGAAGATTCTAGAAAAGAAATGGTGGCCGGGGATGTGGAAAAGGGTGGTCAAGTAAAGAAAATGCCCACTCCCTATAAAGATGTTCTTGTTTCTCAAAAGTGAGTATACCATTTTTGTTTATGTGCATTTGGTATTGCTAGCAAACGACATGATTCTAATATTGATTTTGGAACATGTATATTTCCCTTTGGACTTCAGTTTTTTCTTTCAAGATATAACATAATCGTTTCCCTACCGACTGCAAGAACATGTAATCATATGTATAAGAACAGTACTGTTATTTTCTCCACGTTTACAACATCAGTGAAGGATCAGAAGGTTTTGCACTAGTGCAGAAACCCATTATATTTGGGGGTTCATTTATAGGCTCCGTTTAGCACATTCCATCTAAAACTGTGGTTCACGAGCCCAAAATTGACTTTGAGAACAAGTTGCAAATAGCAAACAACAAGAGAACAAGACACAATGTAGAAGACAGTAAGCAGTAAAGTAAGGTCGAACTCACAAGAATGGCTATTCCGCCTCTAAAGCCTTGAGCAAAAAGCTTCATCCTTGGTGAAAATAGCATCTAAGCAAAGTGCCCAGACATAAGGATTTAGGATCGATCGATGGGTTCAGTCCTGTCCTGCACGGCAAGCCTCTCGGAAACATCGGCCAGTGATTTCAGGTTACATCTGATCAATGCTTCGACGAAATAGCATGTTTCATCCTTTGTGTTCCCATCCGGCACATCCACCACAAACGATTCGATCACCACTGTCCCAGGTCGCCCTTCAATGACCTCAGGATGGAGAGACACAATGGAAGAGTAGTTCTGCAGAGAGGTATAGCAACTTTTATTCCCATTCATAGAAATTAACAAAGAAAGACACAGAGAATGGCCTTACGAAACATTCACACAAATGAATCTCTCAGTAAGGCAACGACAGTATAATGAAGTTCGTACCCTGAGAATTTCACCTTATAAAAATTGAAGTATAAGGCTCACGTAACGTTTATCGCAAGAATGAATTAACAATGAATCCCCACAAGGAAAGTAATATCCGACCTAGATCTCTCATTGTAAATATTATGAACTTCAAGGCTCATATAGAATGTCGATATTCATGAGCCCAAACTTAAAGTTGTCGTTCTCAAGTCTCAAGAAATTGATTCATCCATGTATTTACCAATTAAAGGTCAAAATTTTGTCACGAGACACGATAGCAAAACCACATGGAAGTGGCCAACTAGTTTATTCATACCTGCACTCACTATAAGCTGACAGATAAAGAACCGACCAATATATCAAAGCAGTGGCTAAATGTTGATAAAGTGTTCATAGCGAAAATGCAGGAAATATCTAGAAAATTTTTGAAGACTCGGAAAAGTAAGAAGGAATAAGGAATGTTGATTGTACTCTGAGTCTGTGATCTCCACCAACGATCCTCACACTAAGTATGTGTTCATTATCATCAAGAAGCTCCAATCTCTCAGTGCTGGTAGTGGCAGGGAGACCTGACTTGACATCAACTTCCCTCAGACTCCCAATTTCAAGATTTCCCTGCACAATGCAGCGGCTCACAAAAGGTTTGTACTTCTGTGGTTGATCAAACCTTCGGACCAGAGACCAAACCTAACAGAAAGCAACAACAAAGGCTACCATGAGTATATATAGATTAAGCTATAAACAGTTCGTAACTGAATGATCTACAACCATAATTTGATTTCTGGAATATAATGTACCAAAACATCTAATAAACAACCTTCTTGAAACATTAATGGTAGTCACGCACTATCAGTATGAACCTTGCTTCAATTTCAAATGGATAAATATCTTAAACTTTCTAGATTTGATCCTTTTCCTCTTATCGTCAAAGAAATAATAAAAATCATTTGCAGAGCCAAAAACGTAGCAAGGAATCACATCCTCAGAAATATGAACCCTTATTCTAATCAAAATACGTTTCTGCTTACAAAAAGTTCCCTTAGAAAATAATTAATAACACAACTGAGATTATTAACAGAAACATCAGAAAATCAAGAAATCTCTAATACCGAAATGATCGGAGATGACGGTATTGTTCTCCAATGTAATCAATAAAGATAGTACTGAGTACATATTATTATTTGCAGGAAAACATCCAATTAATAACATTGAAAAAGAAGGGAAGCTAAGTTTTTTCCCTTTCTCTCCCTTTTAGAAGTGGTGAATCTATCAATAAAGAATCCAGTCGAATTGAAACTAAACAGAATAAACGAAAACGAATCCAAACTTCAAATCAACAATTCCATCACAACCAGTTGGAATACCATTAACATCCTCCGTCGATCAATCACAGCTCGCCAACAGCACAAAATCCCCCAAACACAAATCATACCCAACACAACAATCAATACATAAAGACAGAGAAAGAAAGAAAGCGTAATATTACAAGATGAACGGGCGCTTTAATATGCTTGACGAGGAAAGAAGTGCATTGATTATCCTTAATCTCGTGCTTGTGATGCTTCTCTATATACTCCCTCTCCACCCCGCTCAACCCCTTGATGTTCATCATGTTGGTATTCCTGCAGAATATTTCCACCTCCGATCACCGTGACAAAGGTAGCAGCGCAGTTATCGAAGAGTTGACTCAGCGAGATCCGTACAGAGTAGGTACCACCATTTTCAAGCTTTGAGGAAGTAGTGAAAACTAAGGTGTGTGCCGCCTCATCATCATCATCGATGTTCCTCCTTAAATGGAAATGGAAACATATATAAAAAAAATCCCACTTTCGTTTTCCTTATTTTTCTTTTATTTAAAGCGTTTGGAATATAAAATCATTTATCCTTAATAAATTATGAACATTAATATTTATATTAGTATATTTTAATATTAGAGTTCCACTATTTATGTGTTTTCAGCTTCGTTTATTAAATACTGGTGGAGAATTAATTAATTCTAGTAAGATTGAGACCCAACCATAATATGTCATATGTTGCTTGTAAAAAATAGTGACGGTTATTTTTATTGAAAGTAAATAGATTCTTCCAAAAAAATATATTATGAAATCATATAAACACAAACAATATTTAAGAATCCGAATTTCGATATTTTCTATTAATGTTTGAATTTTTTACATCTGAGTTTGTGTTAGCTACCAAAAGAACATACAAACAGATATTTTGTGACCACAGTATATGTATAATTTCACGCACAAAATGATCGCTAATAAAGTAAAGATGTAGTGGAATATCTCTATATATATTAATATCTCAAGGCTGTGTCGACTTATAGTTAATGATCATGCTTAAGAAAATCATGGATATCTAGTCATCACACCATCAAAAAAAATACAAACACTGGGCTTCATGATATGTAGTTTATTGATACATCTGATTTATACCAAATTAATATATAACCTTAGCTCATAAATATAAGCTAAATTAAAATAAATGTGAGCGAACGATTTACCATTTTTAATTAATTCGAGAACGTGTGTCGTAAATTACTCCTTCCATCTCAATAACGTAGTCTCATCTTTTTTATGGGACTGTTCTAATAACTAATAAGGTTGTCACATTTATAATTTTGGCAAAAAATTAGTCTTAACTCATCAATGTAAATTCACTTTTAAAATATGTCTTGATATATGTACCAAAAGTAAATAAGACTGCATTAACTATGTTAATATTTAGAAATGCTATGTATAAATCAACAAAATTTATCAACATCATATCCAACTAAAAATCAAGAAAAATAGAAATAACAATTTTAGTCTCTCCATTTGGAATCTCCATATATAAAGATTGAACATTGAAGTGGTGCATAATTACTTCTGCACAGTCTTCATTTGTATCATGTACCACATAATGTGCGTATAGTTTGCATGCAGAGACCTAAGAATATATATAGGTAATGATAATAAAATCTAGTGCTAGATTGAGCGAGTGACCAGCACATTGATTGAAGTGTACATTCAATAATTCTATTATTACTTAATATATATGGATCTCGTCAGTACATAGTTGAACCAATAACATTGGTGTCTAGGAAAAGAAGTTAACATCAGCAACATAAAGTAGATTGAATAGGCATGTGAAATTAAATCTTCAAACTTCTGTAGAAAATTGCATGATGTGTCGCGCCAAGAATGGATGCACCCAGAATAAGACAGTCAATTATTTGAATGTGATATGTTAATTTTGTAGGAGGTGTAGTGTATGATTTGGTTTTGTGGTGGTGTGTGTTTGTACTAGTTTATAGGCATCATGTATAGCCCTAATTTTGTCAACAAACAATCATTGAGAGATATGATCAATCTCAATAGTGCATATATTATCTTTTAGTAGAGAAATATCGAGAAAGAGACACGGATGATTATTTAGAAAAATGCCATCGCTCCATGCTTCATTTTAATTCATACTTGATGCTATGAAAAAAGTTGCTAAAACACGTTTTATAAAAATGCATGTACAAACAAGCTAAAACACAAGATTAGGGTTGGGAATTTGAATCCGGGACTTGGAACTTTTCCGGTCCCGACTCGAGTTCTAAAATTTTTGGGATCAGGATTAAAATTTGGAAATTTTCAGAACTTGGGAGTCCCGAATCCTGATCGGGTCTCTCTACTCGGACATTCGGGACTAGAACCGGAATCGGGACTTAAAATTTTTCAATTTCAGAATTCAGGACTCCCAAAGTCCTGAGACAAAAAAAAAATTGAGATCGACTTCGGGTACCCAGTTCCATCCCGATTCTCACCCGCAGACGAGATGAGATGTTGCTTTAAGATTAATTTTGAAATTACTGAAGAAGTCAATAAAAGAAAGTTGGTGATATTCCACCTTCCTACTTTTGTTCCTTATTTCATCCCACATGAATATGGATCGACCTAATTAATTAAAACTGTCAAAATCAGTGAAACATCATTCCAAGTCTTTACGTGGAGCACATATTTCTTCTCCTCTTATATATATATATTTCATCATTTCACAGTTAGTGGATTCTCTATTTAAAGCAAAGACTATGGTTTGACAATTTTCTTGGTTCTTTTAACCTTCCCTTATTAGTTCTTCTAGTAGCGATAATAATAGCTTCTGTTGATTTCTCAGCCAATCAAGTTTGAGGCTTTTCCCCCGTCCTTTAAAGTATTTGATTAACTCTTGTTCTGTGCATTGCACTAATGATGAAAATTATTTGGCCTAAAAACATTCAAACTCCAACACTATTCTTGAAATTTGAAGTCGTAATATTGACCATCCTTAGAATAGTGTGGAAGATTAAAAAAAATGTTGAAATTTTTATATTTAGACAATGAGAAATGAAAAAAAAAATGAGAAATTCAAATAATAATAATAATATTAATTCTATTTTTGAAGAGATAAATTTCATCTTAAAAACAACTTTAGACTAAATTAAGGAATGTATTTGCACATTTGCCTTATTTTTCAAGAGTCGGCCTTTATCATTGACTAAGCGCTCTTGTTTAAGGCCCATTCTAGATTAAATTTAGGCCCATAAAGTTAATTGTTCAATTCTAATTTTTTTTCCCAAGTTATAAAGCTTTTAACTTATATTCACTAACACCATTTTTTTTAGCTCAGAAAAATAAATATTATACATCATGGTACCAGCAGAGGTACCCAAAAAGTTACAGCAAACATCATGTTGATTTAAACCAGCTTGTGAAATCAGATATTCACTAACATCATGATTAAAGTACAAAAACAGCATTGCTTTTAAAAAGAGTAATAAAAAGTGTGTTTATAAAATGCTTTGGCATGTGGTGCCAATTCTCTATCGATAGCATATTTCCTCTATTTTGTAGGATCAATATTCTGTTTTTCATATCGTGTGGCCTAATAGGATGACTAAGTAACTATACTTGAACTTGTTAAAATGAAATTGTTAAGAAATGAAAACCAATTGAATTTTGAGTAGGTGGGTATGACAGGTTGGCCCATCGGAGTACACAACAATTTCCCGAATCCCCATATATTGCTAAATCTTGAGCATCTAAATCAATGATTATTGAATTAGTACTAATAAAGCTAAAAGCGTAATCAAGAAGAAGAAGAAGAAGAGAAATGGTGTATTTGAAGAGGGCGATGTTAGTATTCCCAGCAGCTTTGTCGTCCAAGTCGAGACTGATGCATGATCATCTCTTCAATAAATCCAAGAGAAGTAGCCAGCAACTACTCAAACATTACAGCAACTGCAGCAGCCATCATAATTACATTCCCAAGCTCCATTGTTGTACGAGTACAGGTGCAAGTAGTAAAATAGAGGAGGTGATGCCAAAACACATAGGCGTGATCTTGGATGGAAATGGACGGTGGGCACAGAATCGAGGCCTCCCAGTAGAAGATGGCCATAGAGCAGGTCTTGATGCACTCACCAAATTAGTTTACAACTGCAATCACTTTGGGATTAAGGTTCTCACTGTCTTCGCTTTCTCCATTGACAACTGGAAGCGATCTCAGGTTCCTTCTTCCCTACCTAATCTCTTTTTCATTTTTCATGCTACCATTTCCTTAATTAGGGATCTAATAGAACCGATCGCCTACATCATTCATCGAATTAGGATTTAGGAACAATGTCGACTAGGCTGTTATTAATTTAATTAATCGGAATTTTGCATCATTATAGATCATTTCCAGATTCGAATCCGAAAGCATGCATCTTAGCTGTTTGATGATATCCCTGCCTGAGATCTGTGATTCATTTTGAACATGACAATTTCAGAAGGAGGTTGAAATCGTGATGAGGTACATTGCGGATTTTATACAATCGGAAGTCATGGAATTAATTCAGCGGTAACTCTATCTACCTACCTACTCAAATAATAATGAATTATCATGCAATGATCAATAGTTCAGATTTATTCATACTTGCAATTGCAGACAGGATATCCGATTCTCTGTTATTGGGAACAAATCTCAACTTCCCGAATCTCTGAAAGCCACAATATCTTCAGCGGAGGAGGCCGGCCGAGTAAACGGAGGCATGCATTTCGTGATGGCTGTGAACTACAGCGGTCGGAATGAGATAACAAGGGTGTGCAAGAAAATGGCGATGCTGGTTGAAGAAGGGGTTCTGAAAGCAAAAGAAATCGACGAGAATATTGTGGAACAAAAGATGATGACAAGTTTTCTCGACTTCTCCGACGTCGATCTGCTCATAAGAACGAGTGGTGAATTGAGAGTGAGCAATTTCATGTTGTGGCAGCTGGCCTACGCAGAGTTGTATTTTGCTAAAAAGATGTTTCCAGATTTTGGGAAGGATGATCTTGTGGAGGCCCTTTCCTCTTTTCAACAGAGGAAGAGACGATACGGTGAACGTAAGAGTTAGAGATATCACCAGCTCACTGGAACATCAAATATATGTGTTTTTTTTAATCTTTTTCAATTTTAATTTTACCATTTTGGAACGAACATGGTGCTTGCGTAGCAAAACAAAATGAAATTGTTGAATTCAATAATTAAAACAATATTGTTTTGATTTTTTTTAGAACTAATTTTTTATAGTGTTAATGTAATCCATTTTTTAAAATCTCTGACTGATTAAGCCTCTTTTTCAACCATTTGTCCTTCAAAAATAAAAGCACTCTTTACTATAAAAACATATATAAACAAGTGTGGAAAGTCGCAGACAAAAAACTAACACCCCCTTTCGCGTTTTCCTTGATTTACAATAACTATATATATTTAGGACTCCAATATTCAGGTTCATTTACAAAATCTAACACATGATCACAATATTTAAAAATTATAATTAATTTGACGTGGACATCAGTGCATCATCAGCCCACCTCGATAAACGTAGCAAAAACGATAGTACTTCAGTGGGATCTCGTAGAGAATATGAAGCTGCAGTTTCCCTTGGAGACGACGACACAACAATACCATGCCCTTGTCCCCTACTCCTAACCACCTGAATCCAATAATATTATATAACTTAATCAATATCTTATTTTTGAAAAAATAATCGATGACATCAAATATTATAGAAAGTTTTGACAGTACGTACTTGAAATGCATCTTCATCAGTTTTGTCGTCGCCGATATAGAAGGGAATGACGTGGTTGGAATTGGAGAAGCCTAGGGTTTCGAGAAGATACACCAAAGCATCACCTTTGTTCCACTCAATGGAAGGCCTAATTTCCATTACTTTCTTCCCAAGTGTTAGATGAAATAATGGATATTCCGATAGCAAGTTTTGTACTATCTGCTCCAGATCTCCATAATCCTACGTACATCAAATATATATATATCCATCCAGAATAAGTTATTACTATTTTAAATTGTTCTCATTCAAATATGATGAAAGTTACCTCGTTTAAGACATGCCGGTGGTGTACAGAGATACAAAATCTATTGTCTTCCACAAAAACACCTGGTATGTCGCAGGTTCTTTCTTTGATCTCTTCTAACATCTAGTAGGAAAAAAAATAAATAAATAACAGCTAGAATTGAACATTGAAACTATCAATTGGTTTGAGTTGACGATCGAAATCAGACATCTTCAAATTAAACTACCTTCTTAATTGTGGGTAGGTACTCCTTAGCAGGTTGGAAAATTGTGATTTCATTGCCCTGCCACGTCAATTTTCGAATAGTAATTAACATCATTTCAGTGATCAAATTTTTAGTGAATATATATGATTAGTATTATAATGCATGTCAAAATTTTAATTAATCTGATAGATTAGTATGAGCATGATTTGATAAAGCCACAAATTAGAATGATGATGATAGAAAGTAAGCTTCTTCAATTAATAAACCTTTTTATCCATGGTGTTAGTTTGGTATCTGTCATCATAAGAATTGAGATGCGAAGGGGGGCCCATTATGTCCATACCATGGCTCCCAGCATAGTAAAGTTCATCCAGTTTTACAAATCCATAAACCTGATCAACATAAACACATGTACGTAATTAATTTGTATTTTAGTGAAACACAATGCATGCAGGTGTAGTGTGTTAGGTACCTTGTCTCTACTTCTACCGCTTATAATAGCTGTTGGAAAGTATTTTGCCAGCTCCCGTAAAGCGCATCGCATCTTCAACATTCAACCAATCAAACTATTAATACATACAAAAACTAAGGAGAAAGAAGAAGCATTGAAGAAAATAGTTACATACCGCATCGGACATGAAAGCCCGGTTGGGGTCATTAACGATGGGAGAAAGCGTGCCGTCATAGTCTAAAAACACCACTATTTGCTTCCCTTGCGTCAACCTTGTCATCTCCCCAAATGAACTTAGTGCTGAAGGATGTGCCTCCTACAAATTTCAACACATAATAATTTATACATTTATTTCTAATTTTTCATGATGTCATGCAATATATATGATATGAAAGAAAGTGGAGAATAATATAGTTTTATGTAAATGTTATTATAAATAGGAGGGAACTCACCAGCCAAGAGCTATATAAGGAATCGAGATTATTGGGCTCCATACTACTGGGCTCAGCTTCTGGCCTTTTATTTGAATTGGGCCCAGATAGCCATTTCTGAATGCCTACAGCCTTGTTGTAAAGCCTCCGAATATTTTCTTTCACCATAATTTTATCTGCAAATAAATTTACATTACAAATTTTCTCATTAGTACTATGATGTTTTGAAAGGGGAGAAGCAAGCTAACTATTACAAAGAAATGGAGTAGTTAATCACCCATCTTAGTTGCGAATTCTATAGTATTAGTGGGGTTGCTTTAAAGTAGGCAATGTTTTTCTACATAAATAGTACAAGTGAGTGTGAGTGTGTGTGTGTGATTTTGTGTTAGTGTAAGCGTGCTTATATAACACTATAAAGCTCGATAAAGAACGTGAGGAAAAGACAAATGAAAAGGAAAAGGATGGTCTGCTTCTTGGAAATGTTTAGGGGCTTCCAATAATACTAACAAAATTATGGGGGCCACAAGTAAATATTGGAAATAATATTATCTACTTTTGATGTAAGAGATAAAAAGCATTTTTTTTTCTTTTTGACGATTAAGCTAAAAAAAATTTACGTAAAGTGTTGCAAAGATTAAAAAGGAAAAAATTTTGGACTCGTCTATGCTGATTGATTGATGGAAACTAATATTTTTATCAACAAATATAAAGTTGATTAAGCCTCAATATAAAGTACATATACTTTTTGTATAATATCTTAAATCACATCATATCATGCTCTCTATTTATAAACTAATAATCTAAAGAGACCGCTCTCTAATTAATGTTATCTAGGAATCACTATATCTATAAGAGACATTATTAAGATAATAATAATTATAATGGATACTAATTAAAAATCTTGGGAAGAAACAAACAAAAAGAAACTACATTGAAAATACTATGAAGAATTAAAAATTCTCAAAGATAAATAATCATTCACGGTTAGGCAACTATGCACACATGAGCCAAATATAACAAGTTAAACTTGTCGTCTTCATAATAACAAACCCATTATTTAATGATAGCTTACAATAACTGATGAAGCAACACGAATAAAATTTTATATGAAACCAAAAATAAATAAATAGTGAAGAAAAAGAGAGGTCCCTTTTCTTTAGAACATCTTTAATTTGTAGTATTTGTAAATGATTTAAGTCAGATTCTGATGACTCAACATTACATGGCTTATTGAAAAGCTGTCTCTTTAAGGACATAAAGAAGCAATATAGTTTTCGGTTTGTCTTAATCAAAACCTCAATTTTCCACAACACCGACATATATTTATTCAAGATGAAAATACATTGAACATCTTTTCAATAAACTCTAGACTGATCAATTAACAGTGTCGCATGCAGAAATTATTAAGTTTGGCTCCACTTTCCCAACTACCACTTCCAACGGCAGCCAACTGTTTTCCCATTATATAAATCAAAAAATTTAGTTTAATTAAAAAGAAATATGAAAATGACATAAAACAGAAATTTTCTGGGAAATTTTTTTGTTATTTAATAAGACTAAGAAGACTGAGAATGGATGCGTGTCAAGGAAGGATGCGATTTTCGAGAAGGTTAGAAAGTGGAGGGAATGAGAGCAAGACACTTCAACCAGATACACACGCTTTTTACTCAATTTAAAATTAAAATTTTTAACTAAAATTGATTGTTTTTGTTCTTAGAAAATGACAAATCAAAAGTCCAATAAAGAAAACTATATGGGAACTCTAATACATGATAATGTTATGTATAGGACAACCTTAAGTACAACTTCCAATACATTGCGCATGAGTAGTGAATCAGTATTCTAATATCAATATTAATTATTCCTGCTTTACATTAATAGGCTGGGAAGGCGGTAGAGACCATAAATCTTCAAGTCAGATTCTGTTTTCCTTCTCACAATTAAGAAAATATATCTTTCAAAATTAGTAAAATTAATGTTTAAAACGATAGTTCTCGAATTTGAGTATTCAATCACGGAATTTTCGTTTAATCGAGCAGAAAGAGTAATCTTTAACGGCCGCTCTTCACTAACGGGGTTTCAAGAACTACTATTCTACTTTACTAGACTTAGGTGGATGTGGGCCCAGCCAGGTCACTGGGCCCATCTAGGACACGTGTGCGGTGAATATACCGTCACTAACTACCTTAATTATGCACAGGAAACATAAGTAACCGAAATCAACGCCACGCCATATCCCACTCGCCACGACGGCGAGTGATGAAACTTCCATCCCTTTCTCGAAGGAAGTCGTGGTCGACGCGCGGCGAAACGCGTGGATCAATGAACCGTAAATTACTACTTTTAAAAGGTGAAAGGAACGACCTTCAACCGCTTTTCGGTTTCCCCATCATAGAAAATCAGTGAAAGTTACAAGAAATAAACAAGAAGAAGAGGATGCCCAGAAAAAACAGAAACAGGAATTCACACGCAGTAGGGTTTAGGATTCTTCTATGCACGAACAGAATGTAGAAGAAACAAACAAATAATAGATTTATCAAAAGAATAAAAAAGGGCTCTCGTCAATTTTGTTTATTCGGTTTCTTAACGAAGAAGATGAATAAGAATAAGCAAATACAGAATCCGCAGTATGTGAGAAGCCATTGAGATATTATATATTATATGCATACAGTCAGTTACATATACTTGCAATATACAATGAATGGAAGGAATTATAAGAATACTTACAGAGTTATTTTTTCAGGCAAATAGAAGGAGAGAGTGAAGGGGAGAGGCGAAAGGTTGGCTTAATGTGAATATTTATGGATGTGGAAAGAAGGGTTTAGCCAAAGTGATTGGGAGATGGTCGTAATCAGATGGTCAAGATTTTGGTAATTTAATTCTGTCTTTAATTTTATTTATTTTCATTCGCCTTCTTCCTAATTTGTCCTCAATCTTTTGGGCCAAACAACATTACCATATTATCCTTCTACATTTATGCTTAAGGTTTTTAAAGACCAAGGTTGGAATATTGTATTTGAGAGAGAAATTTTTTTTAAATAATAATATTCTTTAACACTCTTTTTGATTATGTGTCGAATAAAACGCAATATAAAATGTATTTATGAGGAGAATTTACTAGTATTATTATTTGAGAGTGCACGCGTCTCATGAGAGACCATGCGTAAATTATAGTTTTATAAACAACTTCGCTGCATATTAAAAGATATATACAGTCAGTTCTTTAAATATTAAGAGAATATATATTTATATATGTGTGTTTGGACTTATTACATATGATCGATTATAGATTGTATGAAGATTTTAGTATATATTTTTCTCGAGTAATTTAAATTGAACTAATATTTTGTTCGGTAGATTGAAAATATTAAATGCAATTTGTCATTTTGTGTAATATGCATAAAATTTAAAAATAGATGTTTTATTATTTACAATAGATTATATATATATATATATACACTCTATCCATTTCGTTTATATTGGTATATTTTATTTTTTGTGTGTTCCGTTGATTTTAACACAATATCATAAATAAAATAAAATAAATCTAAATGATAAGTAAAAGTATGCTCTTAAATTGTTTCGATTTTAACACAATATCACAAATAAATTAAAATTAATCTAAATAATAAGGAAAACTTCACTCTTAATTAAATCACTTTAATTTATCTTTTATGTGTAAAACTTCGTGTTGTGAAAAAAGTGTCAATATAAACGGAATTGTAATTAATCACTACTATATGGTGTAAATGGAGTTCATAACAAGAATCTGACGATTGAAATTGTTTCTAGATGCGTAATTGAGGGCAGATTTACTACTATTTAAAAATCGACCTCGAACTCGAGACCTATTATTTTGGACATTAATTTTACTATCACTATATCAAGACATGCACTCCTATTATATAAAGATAGACAACAATAAAATGAAGAAAAAACGTTGCAAGATTAAAATGTTTTTTGTCGAATTCTAAAGAATGGGCTACAAATATAAAATTACAATATCGACCTAAGAAATATTGATGCAATCTTCTTGTCGAAAGCAAAATTTAATTTTATATATATATATATATATATATTGAGTGATATGAACGCACGTGCAGTGATTAATTGTGTTTTGTCCTTTTATGGATACACATTAGATTGAGTAGTAGCATCATCATCAATTCATCATGGGATGTGTAGCAAAAGAATTATTGAACTCAATGAATACAAATCTTCCAATAAATCATTCTACTTCTACTTAAAGTGCCATTAATCACCGCCAGAAAAAAAAAAAAAAAAAAATCTCATATTTCCAATACAAATAAATACAACTACTATCTTAATATTCAAATATATGCAAAGCGGTTTCGAATTCGCAAATCAGTTTTTTGATAATAGACATTACTTTTTTGATAAATTCGAAAAAGATTATTGCTAAAGATGGTGATGGTGTGGACATGACATGATAGACATTAATTTTTTGTTAAATTTTATTAATTTTAAAATATATTTTAATATTAATGATAATAAAAATTAAATATATAATAATTATTATTATGACTCGTCAATGTAATTTTGTTAAATATATATGTCGTATATAGTGGAGCAAAAAAAATTATTATAACGCACCAATATACAGTTACCGGTTAATAATATCGTTTGAAGTATACCACAATTCATAATTTTAATATTTAAAAGATCTTTTTGTTTGATGGATTCAATTTTCAAAATATAATACTCCCTCCGTCCCAATAAGCATGACACAAAACTTTTAGGTACGGTTATTAAGAAAAGTGTATAAAGTAGTGTAAGAGTGATAATTTTTACTATTTTAGGAATATGTTAAGTTAATGAGACGTCCAAATAAGAAAATTGTGTCAAGTTTAGTGGAACAAAAGCAATAGTATTATAGGAGAACTAAAATTTTCATTTCTCATCCATAATCCATTATTTTAATCATTCTTTAAGAGCTTCACCATTTGGTTATGTCTTTAATCACATTAAATTGATCATATGAATAGAAAATAAAGAAATTTAAACATGATTATCTTATTAATTATATATATATATATACACACACATAATATATATCATATTCTACAAAAAGTAAACTAGTCCTACAAGGTTCATTCACGAGTTCAAAATTTTGCTTAAGCCCCGCTTTATATATTAATTAATATTGTGTAAAATTATTTATTTTAGTTCTTATACCGACACACACTAATTTTACGAGGCCAAGTTAAGCTATACTTTTTGGTGTTCATGTACTCAATTTATCACGTTAATTAATAGTGCGGTTAAATCAACAACCGAACATTGCGATTCTCAATCTCAACCCCCAACTCAAGAATAGTTGCGTTCAAATTCACAACTCAAACATTACAAATATTACAAATCTTGATAATATTGTAATACCAAGATATGAACCTACAAATATAGTCCTAAATTGCTGGGTTTGTGTATTGATAGGATAAAAGTGAGATGGACCTATTCTTTCTCTTTCACATGAGTGAAGAATCATCATCCGTCTCACTCAGTTTGTTACGTTTATTTTTGGACACGAGATTTAATAAGATTTTAAAAGTAGTATAAGTGATGATAGAAATATATATTATTTAAACTTATGTAAATTGTTTTGAAAAAGAAAATGTAACAAAATGAGTGGAATAATTAAAAAATGAAAACGTAACAAATTGGATAAGACGGATGAGTATATAATATATCAATAGGTTGTTTAGTGAATGTAAATGTAGATAGGTCATTGTTTTATATGTTTTTGGTCTCGTTTTCTCGTAATTCGGATTAGGA
>JAPKLX010000170.1:496685-612194 GCA_026898415.1 Leonotis leonurus
TCTACCAGTTTTACTTCACGTTTTTATTTTCTAGTCTAGGGTTTAGACCATGAGAGAAAACACTTAGTCTAGATTTTATTTCTTGTTCTTCTTTAATTCAGTTGTGGATTCATTCGTGATTCAAACCCGGAGTATTTTAATGCAGTATTTTTCCGTTCAATCAGTGAGTTCTTTAATTGCTTTATTTATCGCTTTATGATTTATTTCCTTTCTGCCTTATTATTGTTTAATTTTCAATTCAGTAATTTAAATCTTTCAATCATGTTATTCAATCAATTCAAGGCATGTTTAGATTCAGTCTCTTTAATTCTTCGTTCTTAGATTTAGAATTTAATTGCTTTCTTAATTCTTGCTTAGGTAATTCGTATTTTAAATTCTTTATTTTAATTCGCCTAGATAGAATCCAAAACCCTTCTTTTAATTGCTTTATGTTCTGCAACATAGATAAAGCCCTGTTTAGCCTTCCTTGAGATACGACTTAGGATCAACTTACCTTTATACAACGAATTCGTACTCTTGCGAACTAGTTTATTTAATAAACTGTAAGTATATTGGCTGGAAAAATTCCTCGTGCCCAATACTGAATCCCTTTATCGGACAGTGGGTCTGGACTCAACAACGCCACGTACTACAGTTTACAAATAAGTTGGGAACAAATTTTGGCGCCGTTGCCGGGGATTTGTTGTTTTCACTTATCATATATAATTAGACCCAATAAAAAGGACCGAAGCCCAACCAATAAATGAGCCCAATAAAAGGTTGAGCTCATCTATGGAAAAGGAAGGGTTGAAAATTGAGATAGTTTAAAATATCTTAAGCATGCATGGAGTTTTACTCAAATACAAACATGGTGATGGAGTTTAAAGTATTCTCTAGAACATTGTCTGGCTACATCTAATTTATATAGACACATATTATGTTTGCATTAATCTATATTACTCGAGTTCTATATTTGATTGAAGATTGGAAGGCAAATACTTTCTTTGATATTCAAAGTAGGTTGTATTCTCTTTGAGTTGTAAATTTATCCTTCCATAATTAGAGTTAAAAGTATAATTACTTTTTAAATTCTTTCTTTTTGTCATTTTCTTCTATCTAAATTATAATTTCACAATTTGTTACTCATTCATCTCACTTTAAGAAGAGATAATATTATCAATGGAAATTTGAAGTGATAATATTGTTTTTACTTAAAGTGAAATGGAAGAAATGAGTAAATGATAAAACTATAATTTAGATTGAAGAAAGCGATAAAAATGACGAATTTAAATAGTGCTTATTATATTAACTCTCAATTTGAAAGGAGAAATTTATCTTACAATACAACCTTAAAGAAAAGAAAAGAAAAGTTTATAAGGAAAAAACAATTAGCGTACGGTTACATGAGTGATGACGTTAGATTCGCATGAAAGCACATGTAAAGGGGCTTAATTAGGTCAGGTCTCTAAGTTTCAAAACCTAACTACTACCTAATGCGTGGTTTGTAATAAAATAAATATACTAATTAAGCATATAACACGCACATATGAATGATCAATATTGGCATATTAAATAAAATACTTGGGCCCGTGACTTGGTAGTTGGTACTACATCACAAGTTTGACTTTTATTGGAACATTAATTACCAAAAGTATACACTGTTGGAACCTTCTATTAATATAGAGTGGAATCTCTTTAAATTTATTATCTTTAATATTTAATAAGATAATAAATTTTCAAAACACATTAAATATATATATATATATATATATATATATTATCATCAACACCATAAATCAATATATATTAGGTCTTCTTTGGTAGGATAAATATGATAGGATTAGATTAAATTATCTTATCAAATCATGTATTTGGTAACAAATGTGATTAATACGTCGGTCCGGTATTAAACACTAAACCCGTGCCAAAATTATCATTTTCCCCTATATTTTAATCATAAGAAATAGATGAGATTAAAATAATCCTTATATACTATACAAATTTAATCTTATCATGTTATATTCTATCTTAACTACCAAACATGCGCTTAGTTTATAAAGATTACCATGATTTGATGATAATAGAAAATGACTGTGGTGTACAAATTTCAGAAAGAAACGGCCATCTTTTAGAGAAAGTTGAACCCGTTGAACGTATATCAAACCTAGTAAAATTATGTGCATACTGGTCATGCTTTTAACTAGAGATGGCTAAAATCAATAATCAAACTGTCGTTTCACAATTCATAACTAAAATGGTTAAAAACAATTCCAGTTTTAAACTAATGATTTTGATTTCAAAAGTATTATAATAACTGGCTTTAAAAAATTATATTTTAAATGAATTTACAAAATAAGATACTCCCTCACTCCATCAAATTAGTTTACAATTTGACCGGACACGAATTTTAATAAATTATTTTGACTTTAGTGATGATGTATAGTTAGTGAAATTTAAATCTCACTTCAAATATTGTTTTAAATTAAGTTAGGTGTAGTGAGTGGTGAGTTCCATTAGCTATAAATGAAAAGTTTCAAATGTAAACCATTTTGGCGGACGTCCAAAATGACAAAATGTAAATCATTTTAGTGAATGAAAGAAGTATAATTTATGGGTTAAAAATAATAATTTATATAAAAAATAAAATTAAATTGGCATTAAAAAAGTTATATAAAAAAATATTGGGGAGTTTCGAAACTGTCATTACAAACCTTTGGAACCAGTAACCAAACCAACCCTTATAGGGTTAAAGTTTTCGCGGAAGCACCGGTTATGGAAGTTAGAGTTAAACATCTATACTTTCATAGCAGTCATCATCATTCTTTACTAGAATTATAACATTGTTCTTAGAGATAAATACGGAAACAAATTAAAAGGAAATTAATATGTTATAGTAGAGCTCGTAAATTTCGAAATGTATTGAGACTAGTTTCAGAGATGATACTAGACATATCCAACAGCAAAATAAGATGCAGAGTCAACAAATCTGCAACAAAAGGGAAACACAGTCAACATGTAGAAAAGCAATTTTACGTTGTCTCAAAATTTGAGTCTTTAAAAATCTTGAAATGTACTAAAAAATGGATGTGCGTAATGACGAGATCCGAAAAGAGTTGCTACCAAAACATGAATAAATTATAAATATGCAAAATCTAACATGAATTCGATCCTAAATACAGGTACAGTCAATTGAATTCAAACATCCTTGAAACTAGAAAATTATGTAGTTATCCCAAAAAAAAATCCTCATAACAGAAGCCAAAAGCAGCATAAACAAAAAAGATATGTACACACCTGTCGTTTTGACCACCCGCAGAGCATTTCTCTTCACCCTTGGTGGGAAAGAAGAAAATAACTCTTTTTTGTTCTGATCTGGTCAGCTGACCTAGGTTTCAAGTCAGAGCTGGTGTTAATGTTCGAGTAGAAATGATAGTCTGCAATGAATCTCAAGTCTCCACACGAGATACCAAAAATCAATTCAAAAGATTTGCCACAATTACGTGTAGTTGCAAAATATAAAATCCCTAGAGTCAGGCTTGCCACTGTGCAATTGCAAAAACTAACCAAAAAGTTGTCTCCCAACTAGCACACGTTGGCTACCTTTGTCAAGTCCACTTTTCTTTTTCCCTAATTGACCTCGAGACTGTCCTCTGCAACATATATATACAGCCCGAGCTCTAATCAGACCCATCACTGATTTCTTCTAGACTACTACTAGGAACATCCTGCAATACCTCTTCGTTGGCCTTTTCTCCATTAGACGCCAGTGTAGTTTCGTTACCTTCAGTTATTACCTGAAGAAGTTCCAAAGGAGTAGCAGCTGGATCCAGCTCCAGGCATCCGTCGGGAGCATTTTCAGCTTCTAAGCCAGTAAGCAGGTAATTTGCAACCCGATGAGAAAAACGGAGCATCTCTTCCTTTGGAATCCTCTTGATGGCTTCAGGTTCCATATTCAGACGAAATACAGTCTTGAAACCAACAACCTTCACAAGGGGAGCAACATGGACACCCTGTTCCTCAGCATAGTTATCCAGGACAGTCACCATATCATAATTGTGTATAACTTCATTGGGAGTATGCTCGTTCCACTCAGATGACCAATTTCTGTAAAGTGCCCAAACATCACCCTTCTGAGGGAGTATTAGAACAATCCCGCGGTCCTTTGAATAATTAACTTTTTGGGAGAAAGCATTGATAGATTTGGAGGTCTCGTATCTACCCACTCTAAATTCTCCACATGTTTTGTAGAAACCTGAGCGTACCCAGTCCATATCGCAGAATTCATTATTGGTTTTTGAGTTAAGCCAGCTAAGCTTAACCTTAAAAGGATTCCTAGAAATGACCTTGTGAATGAGAGCATAAAAACGAGGCATCCCATCGTTATCATCATAAGCAGACCAAACTTCATTATCCCCAAAAGAATTTTCTGATCTATCCTCATCAAAATCATGAAAATCTGGATCTGGAACACTCATTGAAGCAGCTGCAGGATCCTCGTTATTTGAATTTTCAGGAGAGTTACCAACCTGAAACTTCTTCAGTTGATCACTGTTTCCATTTCCACTATGTCCTTCAAAATTACTAGTGCCTTTAAATTTTTCTTTTTTGCTCTCCTTGGAAATGGGTTTCTCTTTGATTGGTTCAGGCTTTAACATCAACGAGTTTAGCTTGTTCATAATCTCCTTTCGAGCCTTTGCAACTAACATCTTACGTGTTTCAAGGGGTGTCAAATCTCTAGTACTGTTTGGTCGATAGGTACCAGAAAAACCATAAATCATTGATCCTGGTGCATTCCTGCTGGAAACTCCAAATACACCATTTCCTGGAGCTACATTAGAGTTAACTCCATGTCTACTACTATCATCATTTAGTTTTCTCTTTTGAACACCACTCTCCCATCCTGTAGAAGCATGTGATTCAGCATACGACCTCTTCAACTTATCATGTGCCTGCTGGATCACATTGGCTGCTTTTGCTGCAACAGATGGTTCTGTACTCCCAACACCAGCAGATCCAGTAGGTGGAGCCTGCTGGTACGAGTATCTAATTGAATTTGAACCTGCTTGAGATGGACCCTGTTTTTTAGCAACTGGAACATTTCTTCCCTGATAAGAAGCATTCTGACTAGGACGAGCAGTTGAAGGTTGTTGTCCCTGCCGAGGAGGCTGATTAGATGATTTTGAAAAGTTGAAAGGTGCAACTGTCTCAGAAGCTTTAAAGGCTTCACGACAATTAGGACAAAGGAGAGTACTGTTGAGATACATCTTAAGATACTCATAATGCATCTTGCACCGATGACAGATGGTCCAAAAAGTATCATTCCTTGGATGGGGTGGTGCAGGAGTTGGTTTAGGAGGTTGTGGTGGTGGCTTAGTAGTATAGTTTTGTTTCTTCGAAACTGATGGTGTCCTGCTGGCAAAGGTGAAAACTCCATTTGCTCTGGATGGTGCTGATGGACCACCACTATGCATCTGGACCTTCTGCTGAAACCCTCTGGAGCCCCTCCTTTGATTATACTGCAACCTCTTGTTCTTATCTGATAACAAACTCCATGCCTCTGAAATAAGTTTAAAAGCACCATCAGCACCAACAGATTTATTCTTATCAGGATGCAAACTGAGAGCCAACTTCCGATAATGTTTCTTTATTGTTTCATCATCAGCTGATGGGTTCACACCAAGCACTCCATACCAGTCAATTTCTCCACTTATTTTGTTCTCAGCAGAAACATACACATCGAGTGTGATTAGAATTTGGGAAATGTCATCTAAGCCCGGATAAAGAGTCTGTGCCTTTAAAGCAAATTTTCTGGCACCAGCAAAATCTTTTTTTTCCAACTTGTCCTCAGCAATTGATTTTGCTCGGAGGGCTTCATCTCTGTTGCACTCCATACTTCTTTAATAGTTTTCTTCTCAAATGTTCACCAGATCTGATGGCAGTTTCAATAAAATCAGCAACCCTGAAAGCTGAGGATCTTCAGATCTCCAAATATAAGTTATCAACACCTGATTCATACAAAAGGCCAAATGTTCAGACGAAACACAAGCCATTTCCTTTGAACATCATTAATGACTTAACTTTCATATAATAACCAGAAAAATTCATTAGATCATATATCAAAGCATCATCAGCAAAACAGCACACCAATGCCAGTGTCATAATATCTGGTGAAAAAGAAACGAAAAAGGAAGATGCACACCAAACAGCATAATGAACTAAACCACAGTGAATGGAGCTAATTTTAATAAAAGAAAGGGAAGAAAATTCAAGGTTACGTAACTTGAAGTGCACCTCGTTGAAAAACACAATTCTTATACTTTTTATATCCAAAAAGGAGGAGAAAATTTCTCTGATACCTAGTGCAGATTGTTGCATGGATCCAATTTTAATAAGCCAAGCCTCTAAGCCTGCCTTCCAAAATATAATATAAAAAAAATTCTCTTCTTTGTAGACAACATACTCCTTTGATACAACATCCACCATTTAGAGTTAGTTTTGCATCACTTTTAATGGATCTTTCTTTCACCTATGTTGCCTTTTTCTGAAAACTTTCAGTAAAATAAGCACAAATGTGTCCCCACGTATTCTAATAGCTTCCCTACATCAAAGCTATATCAAATTTATTTGCTAAGTTCTTCTTTCATGTTGAAGCGTGACAAAATGAGAACAAATAAAGTACTTCACCTGAGTGGCAATAGCACTAAAACAGATTTTTTCACCAGATCATTCAATGGGGTCATTGGGGTGAAAAGCTACAAATTATTGTGGAGGCGATAAGGAACAGGAATCAAAATTAAACAACTTATCTATAGCAACACCACGAAATACAAGATTGCTGGCCCCCATGGCAGCATCTCCAATACTTCAGTGGAAGTAACAAGTGCATATTGCAGAAAGACCGAGCACTCCAAAAACTCTAGTATGAGTTACCCAGATCATAGCATATTAAACATAATTACTCGTGCTAACGAATTAAGCTAATCAGTTCATAACAGCATGTGATATGGGACCCACACGATCATTCACAGCTGTAAATAGTCTGGCAGAACAATACTGCCAAAGCTAGCAATTCTGAAGTAGTATTTCCTACGTTGTTTTCCGCTAAACATCAAACTATAATCAGTGATTCCCTTAATCTCAGTTCACAACATAAAAGAAAAGGAGATTCAAAGCAGAATAGTACGTAAAGCTGTAATCTACGGGAAAGCACATTGCACCGAATCAGTAAATTCTGGGGCAAAAACTGTCAAAACGGCGCAAATAACTTCAGCAGCTTGAAATAAAAAGGGGAATTTAAGCAATTACCAGAGCATATATAAAATGGCAAACTGACGAATCAGAAACAAATCCATCTTTAACTGAAGCCAAACCAGTACAATGGATCTGGGATCATTCAGCACTGTAAAAGCACAATTCGACTTGATTCAAAATCCTACTGTTCAGAAACCCTAGATTCAGCACAAACTGTAATTCGTTTCGCAAACCGAATTTCAGACAAACCATACAATTAAAAATACCTTGTATTCCGGAATTTGAACCAATAGGAATTGAAATTTGTCAGAAATTTTCTTCCCTCCCTTTTATTTGATTTTTCCCACCAAATTGAAATGGGGGGAATGCAAATGTTTTTTAGTCAAACCCCCAAAGATAAATTAGAAATCTGAAATGCCCCCAAAATATTAATATGTGAAATTGAAAATGTATGAAGGTGTAGGGTTTCACTTTTCATGTTTTAAACCATACTTTGGTTTCTCCTAACTATAGTTAAATTAACCATGGTTATTTATAATATTTTGAGCTTAACTATAGTTACTTTTTAACTATTGAATTGAATACTTTTTCCCAAATTGTTTTATGTTTATATTTGTTTACTGTTTTCGATGTTTGCTTTTTTTCGTTTTAGATTTAGCATATTATTTTCGTACACGATAAATATGCACATTTCTATATAAGTATAGCCCACATTGTTAAATTTATATTTTTCCATCACTTGAAAATTCAAAATACATATTTAATTATATATATTTTTAGAATCATCATTTCATCTGCCAATACTCAATTCATTTATTAATCAATCATAATTTTTTTCATTCTCTTAAAATGCACATATTTAATTAGTAAACAATGTTTGAGTGCTATTATACCCATCACACATTCAACTCACTCATTAAAACTCGTGCCGATACATGCACTTTTTTTTATTTTTAGAATGGGGTACTTATTTCTTACCTTTTTACTTTTGAATTTAATTTAACTCCAATTGTTTAGATGATCTAAGGTAAATGTACAACATTGTTCCTCAAGTGATACTATGTCATAGCATGGAACATCAAGGGACAAAGTACCTATCTAGATTATAGACCATTGTACTCTTCCTTTATTTCACCACACCTATAAAGTTCATTGTACATTTTCACACATTTGTGAAGGTCATTATACTATTTATTCAAACTAGGGAAACAATCAAAATACATTCGGCCAATTTAATGTCTCACCAACGAGTTTATTTTACAACTCTCCCTTCCTTATTTCGATTTTTTTTTTTTAAATTTGTTAGATATAATTAACTTGTGGGAATATCGATTAACTTTCACAATAAGAGTGTCTTTATTTTTGTAGGAGTGTTAGTATATATAACACTACTTATATACAATATTAGTGTCAACCACCATATGTAATATGAAACGGAACATAACAATTTGCTTGAATTGGTCATATAGTTGATTTTAGTATCAACCACCATATGTAAGAGTGATTTTATTTTGTAGGAGTCCATTCAGTTTAATTAGGTTAAGTGGTTAAGTAATACAAACCTCATTTTTCAACACTCATCATTCTCATATCAATATTCAACAATTCATTGCGTTTCTAATTATCTTATAAGTGGTTAGACTATGTTTGATATATAAGATATGCTATTAGTACATATTTTATAGTTAATTATTATAACAAATTATCATGATATCTGTATCATATGTTACGTACCAAACATAGTTTTCAGTTTATCGTGCCTTCACCAATGTTCGTTGAGTTTGATTAGTTCCATCTTTTTAGTACAATAATTTTGATACTTCTATTACAAAAGATGTACTCCATCCATCCAGCTAAATGCGGCCACCAGGGATTCGACACGGAGATTAAGAAAGTAAATTGTTATGTTTTAAAAAAGTAGGAGAAGAGTATTTTAAAGGTAAAATTTTTTCCTTTTTGAGAAAATAACCACTTGTAGTGGGACGTCCCAAAAAGAAAACGTAGTCACATTTAGCGGGACGGAAGAAGTAATATCTATTTATGTACGTGTGATACCATAAATTTGATGTAACATTGTAGTAGCAATAGTTTTGGACTATTGGATTCAAAATCCAACTTGGCCCAACATACATATCCCTCTTCATTATTCTTTGAAAAACCAAACATGATGAAAAGAAAAATTCACCCGTGACTCATTTAGGCAACTAGCTAGTTAGTATAATTGTATATCCGATTCCAATTTTTAAACACTATGATAATTTATAAATACCTATCAACAGTTTTAGTCAAATCATGATATGAATAGTGAGAAGGTGAGTATAACTTAATAGCCATAGGTATGAAGTAAATTAGAGTAGAACAAGTACCGGTTCCAACCAATTTATGGGTACAAGAAAAATTTGTACAATAATTTAATTAGAAGCGGCAATTTGTCACAACAACTCTTTAATCTAAGATTCTACATACATATAATGATACAAGAGTCAAATGTGTTTTCTAAAGGCGCTCTGTCTCTATATATCTGATGGTGCAATTCAAGAAAGCTTCGACGAAATTGGAAGAGCACGCCACACAGTAAAAGTTAAAAAAACTGTACAATACATCACCGTAGAGAAAATATCCTAACCCATTTTGTAAAAGGGCCGGACCCACCATTCGACTTTTCCATCGTAGGCAACCGGGGTTGGACACATCGGTCAAATAAGTATGTAATTAATTAAATTTTAATAGTTTCTTAATTGGGCATATCATTTTCATTTTGTTAATTAATTAATTGAATTATTATTGTTCCAGAACCAAGTAATTAATCATTTTCTTTCTCAATCTAAAATGCCAACTGCAAAATCACAAGTTCTCTCAACTGTCAGAGAAACTTTTTTAGTGAAAGAAAGAAAGAAAGAAATTGAGAAGGCGAAGTCTACGGGAAGCTTCCTCCTCACAATCTGTCTTCTCTCTCTCTCTCTCACATAGTTATGTACGAAGTTGTGGACTTGAATCCTTAACAACTCATAACATCTGTATGTATGTTCTTCATTTTTTCATATTTGTATCCTATTTTCTATCTCTTGAATTTGCGTTCTGAAACAGGACTTATACTGGTAAGTTGTGATCCTTTATTCTCAGTTATGTCTTTGTTGTGTGATGTATCATTCGCTGATTGTTCGAGTGGAAGATTTGGGTTTATGCAGTGATACCGCCAGAAGTTTTTTTTTTTTTTCGTTCTCCTTTGTCTGGGTCTTCTACTTGTTTTATGTGGCGAAGTTTGATTTTTGAAGTGGTTGGGAGCAATCGATGTTCTTAGTGCTTGGCCACAAAATGATTGGTGATATGATGAGTGAAAAAAATTGGACTTGAAATGTGAAGGATACTAATTTATTGCACTTTGCGATTATCTCGGATTCTGAAAATGTGAAATTATAAAAAGTTTTTTTTTTTTTTAATTTTCTTATGTGGATCAACGTGTTTATGATTGCTTGAGCTGTTTGAATTGGTTGCTATTTGTTAGTAATTCAGTTTTCTGATCGGGAAGAACTTCTGGCCTGCCACATTTTTGAGTTTGGGACCCAAAATGAATTATATGATATGCTGTCAATGTTTCTTTTAATATCTTTATTAACCACTTATTTTTAATTTATTTGATAAATAACTATTCTATTACGGCTCTCAAGAGGCAAAAATGCTTGCCGAAGAACAATTATCTAATAGAAGGAATTTAATCATACTGCAGGAGGTGATCATCAGCAGATTGTGGTCCTAGCAGAAGCATGTCTCGTATTGCTTCACATTAACATGTTCTTATCTTTATTTGCTCTTGTTCTGATGTAAGCTGGAGTCATGGAGTACTACCGTGAGAAGTTCGTGAGGTTAGTTCAAGATGCTCTATATCTATATATGTTCATCAATTTGGGTTTTAGGTCTACGTAGTATTTTAGGAAGAAAAAGGAAAAACTGAATGGAAGGAAAATTGTCAAGAGTGAAGAAACGTAAAAGAAATGAATGAAGAATTAATTTAATCTGGAGAGAAAGAAAGGATAGTACTCTAGTCCATGATATATGATGCATTAACTTCCGCAGATTAGAAACAACTACACATGCTTCTTATATAGCAACAGGAAAGGGTGGGGTTGCTTTTATAGAGATTTTACCTTCTTCTCTAGAAAGAAAGGGGAGTGAAGAAGAAAATGAAAAGAGACATAATGAGTGTTTATCTCTGTATTTCAAATAGCTCTGAAAGACTTGGATGCTGTCTTCCTTTTACTATCATAAATAACCTATTATTTTTATCTTTCAGATTTCAAGATTGGAGATCAGAGAAAAGTTTTAATGATCAGACTCCCTCTAGTGCTGGATTACATCCGAGCAGACTTAGATCAGCAGTATACTCATTTTCTGACAAATTCCAAAGAGGTTTAGAAGTTGGATCGGATAGAATCAGGAGGTTCAAGGGCTCACTAAGATCTTTTTCTTTGGGGAAGTTTTTGACTGATGATGAGGGTTCTAGGAGGAAAATTCTTGATCCTCAAGGACCATTTCTTCAGAAGTGGAATAAAATTTTTGTACTGTCATGTCTGATTGCTATCTCCTTGGATCCTTTGTTTTTCTACATTCCAATTATCAACGACGAAAAAAAATGCCTTGATTTGGACAGGAAGTTGGAGGTTGCTGCTAGCATTTTACGATCCTTTACAGATATCTTTTACCTCACACATATTATTTTCCAATTCCGCACTGGTTTCATTGCTCCTTATTCACGGGTATTTGGAAGAGGCGTCCTAGTTGAAGATTCCTGGGAAATAGCAAAGAGATATCTGTCATCATATTTTATCATTGATGTTCTTGCAGTTCTTCCACTTCCACAGGTATAAAAAATGCCTGATTTTGTTTACTGTTCTCGTGAGAATTTGTTGTGTCGGATGTAGCTCTTATCTGATTATTTTGTAACTTTCCCAGATTGCAATTCTCATTATCATTCCAAAGTTGAATGGAGCAAGATCTTTGAACACCAAGAATTTGTTGAAATTTGTGGTGCTCTTTCAGTATATACCAAGGGTTCTCCGGGTCTATCCTTTGTATAAAGAAGTCACTAGAACTTCTGGCATACTTACTGAAACAGCATGGGCTGGAGCTGCGTTCAACCTCTTCCTTTACATGCTTGCCAGTCATGTTAGTCTGTTTGCTAAGCCTCATCTGCACCTGACTTACATATGCTCTTGGTCACTATAGTAGTTGATTGATATTCGTTTAATAGATTCGAACTGCATCTTCTAGTATGTAAAAGCATATGAGTGCTAAAGGGACATTGTTGCTACATATAGTTTAAATATGTATTGACTGGTGTGAGTATATTGTAGTGCGCTTTGAAACTACAGTGAACAAGTTTCACTTGCTCCAATACATTTGTGTAGTTTAAGTTCTGTGCACCCCATCACTAGTATGTAATGTGACTGAAATAATTAAGTAAACTTGTGTCTGAAGGTGACAAATCAGGAAAAGTAAAGCCATGTGTTTGTTGAATGAGTTTTATACTGATGGCTTAGAGGTATTAGTATAAATATCTAATTGATATGACATATAATGGTATATGTATGTGTGTCTTTTAATTGTCTCTTTGACCATTGGGTTTTTTGTCCATGATTAGGTTCTTGGAGCCTTTTGGTATTTATTCTCAATAGAACGTGAAACTACGTGTTGGGTAAGAGCATGTGGAGGTCAATCTGCATGTAGAGATGCTTCATTTTATTGTAAGGGTGATCACACAGGATTCACACAATCTATGAGGGAATCATGCCCTATACAGACTGCTAATGCAACACTTTTTGACTTTGGGATATTCCTTGATGCTCTTCAATCCGGCGTTGTTGAAACAAAAGACTTCCCTCAGAAGTTCTTTTATTGTTTCTGGTGGGGTCTGCAGAATTTAAGGTATGCACCTCCTGGATTGAATGTACTTGAATTTTTATGACATGTATTTTACTTAGATACAGAGAAGTACATAATTTCATTTTACCCATCAAGCTTGGAATTTATCCATAGATGCTTACGTGCAAAATTTTGTCTTCCTGTTCTTTTATTATGATATTCTCACAGTATGAAATGGGAATGCTAAGTCAAGTTACCCAGTTGGTTCTAGGATTTAGGTGTATGGTGGATGTTTTCTTCCCATAATTTCTAATCTTGTGTATGGTTTTGTTGTTGTTTATTATTGCAGTTCCCTTGGCCAGAACCTTCACACAAGTACTTATGTCTGGGAAATTTGCTTTGCAGTTTTTATATCTATATCTGGCTTGGTGCTATTTTCGTTTCTTATTGGAAATATGCAGGTTTGTGAGTTTCTTCTAAATTCATCAAGTTTTGAATTAAGGGATCTGAAATTTTCTAGTGGATGAATTCTTTAATAAAAGAAGCAACAGAAGTACTGATAACGATGGTTGAGATATGTCTTTGTTTATCCAGGGTCCTAATGAACTTTAACCTGTTTATTCAACAGACTTATCTGCAGTCGACAACTCTAAGATTAGAGGAGATGAGGGTGAAGAGACGAGATGCAGAGCAATGGATGTCGCACCGTTTACTTCCAGATAATTTAAAGGAACGAATCAGAAGATATGAGCATTATAAATGGCAGGAAACTAGAGGTGTTGATGAAGAGAATCTTATCCGGAATCTTCCCAAGGACCTCAGAAGAGACATAAAGCGACATCTCTGTCTGGATTTACTGAAGAGGGTTAGTATTTTACTTAGCCCCACATCTGCTACAATGCTAAACTTCCCATGCAATCCAAACAGCAGTAACACTATAACACTATAATCTGTTATTCAGGTGCCACTCTTCGAGAAAATGGACGAACAACTGCTCGATGCAATGTGTGACTGTCTGAAACCAGTTCTTTACACCGAAGACAGTTTCATAGTGCGAGAGGGCGATCCAGTCGACGAAATGTTGTTTATTATGCGTGGAAAACTCTTTACTGTGACCACTAATGGAGGAAGGACGGGCTTTTTCAACTCCGAATATCTGAAAGCAGGCGATTTTTGTGGTGAAGAACTCTTGACTTGGGCTCTGGATCCTCATTCTTCGTCTAATCTTCCCATCTCCACCAGAACCGTACAAGCCCTTTCAGAAGTCGAAGCATTTGCTCTGGTGGCCGATGATTTGAAGTTTGTGGCATCCCAGTTCCGACGGTTGCACAGTAAACAGCTACGCCATACTTTCAGATTCTACTCACAGCAGTGGAGAACTTGGGCAGCCTGCTTTATACAAGCAGCATGGCGCCGTTATGGCAGGAAGAAGCTTGAGGAATCCCTTCGCGAAGAAGAAAACAGGTTGCAAGATGCTTTGGCAAGAGGTGGGACTGGCTCACCTAGTCTGGGCGCGACCATTTATGCATCCAGATTTGCAGCTAATGCGCTTCGTGCTTTGAGACGAAATGGTACTAGAAAGACGAGGATGCCGGAGAGGATATCGCCGATGCTGCTTCAGAAGCCAGCTGAACCAGATTTCACTGCTGAAGACAAATGAGCAGTATATCCTCATATATGATTCTTTTATGTAATTGTAATATATTAGCCTTTTAGTATTAATGTATTATTATTAATCTTGATTATATACATACGACTTTTGTTTTTTTATACGCGTGAAATATGAATATAAACGCAAAAGTACTACAGTTTATTATTGTCACCTGTGCATTTTGGTACGGATTTTTGTCCTAAGACACTTCAAATTGTTGTAACATTGATTGTTTTTCAAGCATATGGGAATAGTGTAGTGATTTTTATTCTAACAACAAAAAAGGATTCTACATTTTTATACTGTACATATATTAAAAAGTGCAAACCACAAAAGATTGGAAGCATCAATCTTCGAGATTCACTAGACTTGGGAGGATAACATCAGAGGCTTCAATTCTGCTTTTGCTTTTGAGCATTGACTATTTAAAATGGTATCAAGAGTAGACACAGCTTTCACAATATGTTGACCTTTGTTCAGCATCACGCAGCTCGCCCTGCGATACAAAAACCAAAAACATATCTCTATTATATAGAACAATGATTTCAGTAGTTTTAGTAGCATATACTGTATTGTGTTGCCCATAATATCAAAATTTTATCTTGCAAACAATATTCAAATTACTGTTTACCTCCTTCCGTTGGCTGCGTCTGTGATTTCCGCTCTACTAGGCACCCCGGTTTTTACGAGTGATTCGAGAACCTGTGTTGCTAAAATTACTGGTAGATGAGCAGCGCTGCAAATGGACATGATTTCTTCCTGTATATCAGCAAGCTTTTCCCATCCACATTCCACTGCGAGATCTCCTCTAGCTATCATCACTCCTAAAGGGTTTGGTGACTTCATAGCTTCCAGAATTAAGAGAGGCAATTTCTCAAATCCACCCTGCGTCTCAATCTTCAACACAACCCCCAACTTCGAAATTTTCCTTTTTGAAAGTTCTTGACGCAACACAACAATGTCTTGAACATCTCGGATAAATGAAATACCCACCATGTCAGCATGTGCAGCTACAAAGTCAAGATCCATAAGGTCCTTTGAAGTTAGACCTTCATACCGGATATCACTTTGAGGAATATTTATGGATTTTTCTGAACCCAGTTTAGTGCCTTTAGGACCAGCATGCGTGATTGTTACAACTACTTCTGAAATGCTAGTTCCTTTGATAACTCCCCATATCTTTCCATCATCAAAAGCAATGGGGTCACCGGGTTTTACTGAATCAAACAGATAGCCAGAAGGGCAAGTTAGCTTATGGGTGCCAACGGTTGAACAAGGCGAGGTATCTTGCTCGTCCGAACTATCTCGAGATATCACTAGCAAATCACCACCTCTTAATCTAGCAAATTGCTCCACTGGAGGAACATTAACCACCAATCCAAGAGAAGATTTTCTTCCTTTCTCCTTAATATACAATGCAGTGCCAGATTCAACATATGCAGTTTTGCTACATTCAGCCATAAATCCAGCACCAGAAAAAACAGGATATTTGCTTAATATTCGGAGCCTTCTTTGTTTTCCACGGGCATCAGTAAATCTCACAGAATCATCAACCTCCAGCCTACTGAGAAATTCTTCTCCATCCACTTGCAAAATAACATCAGGAGACAAGTGAGAAGGTGGTGGGCCTGCTCCTTGTGGGCTCAGCCAAACTTGGGCTCCACGTACAACCCCACCAAGTGCATTCCTTTTCAGGGATATTTTTAACACACATGGACCACTCTTGAGTCTTCCTGTTCGAAGCTTTGGACCGGCCAAGTCCATGAGGATCTGACATGGTTTCTCCATAAGCTTGGAGCATCTCTTCACAGTGGTAATTATCTTAATCCATGTTTCTGGGTTTCCATGGGCACAGTTGATACGGAAAACTGTAGTCCCTGAATTGACAAGATCTGTTATGTGCGTATAGTTTTCTGCTGCCTCTTGCCCAACCGTTACCATGATATGAGCCATTTTCTGGCTCTGAAGTTTTCCCAGAAGTAGGTCTCTGTTAGAAGATGCCTTTTTCACCATTGCAGTCATCCCAAGGTCTACATTTTGATTGCCCAAACTTTGTTGAATTGGAATTCCTTCACTGGGAACTTGCACACCATGGAGAGAATCTGATCTTGAGTTAATAAGCATTTCTATACATCCCAAAAGGCTTGAAAGAACATGTGTGTTTATGGTCTCTAAATTCATAAGCCCAATAGAAGAAAGCTCTTCTTTGATCTGTTCTGTGTCCAGGCTTTTCAGTGCCAGATAGTGCAAAACGTTTATAGCACTTTCAGAGTAATTCCTGCCAATTATTAGGATGTACATTAGTTTATGCAGAAAATAATATATCTGGCTAGTTCTTACAATATTGTACAAGTACCATATCATGTCAATAAACGTAATTTGTTTAGCATTTATGAAACAATAGCATCAGAAAAATATATAATTGTATATGGATCATACTTTTAGAAGAAACCCTAGCTAAGTTTGGGTTAATTGAGGTGATAATAGGGAAATGAAATGAAAATTAAAATACAATAAGATGAAGCAGATAGGTCTATTGCTCACATTCAGTTTCTAAAAGGAAGAAGTAAGTGAAGCTTACGTGTGACACATTTTAAGCCTGGACGCATTCCACTGTTCCATTGCCAGAATGTGCAAATGAACAGCCTTCAGCTTATCAAGAATACTCACTTGGTTTCCCTGTTCTTCCACAATTTGCTGAAGATTAGTTCTGGAAGGCACTCTGGTAGCAGTTCTTCCTTTTATTGGCTCCTCAGGGTTCTCGCTATTCTCAGGAAACACAAACAATTGCTCATCAGAGAAATGAGGAGTGCTGTGTTTTTGAGCATCCTCGTGTTCAGGTGGTATAGCATATGCAGCTCCTGTGGTGAGTTTACCTCGACCTTGAAGACCTACGTGATTCCCATAACCTAGAACTTTATTGCCAGATTTGCAATGCAGAAGCGAAGAGTTCCTATATAAATTTGCTGTGAAGATATCTGGGAACCTAGCCTGCACAACAGAATGAAAAGAAGAAAAGTGAAGAATATTTATTAGGCTCAACGTCTTGATTGTTTATATGACTGGTTCACTTCACTAGAAGCATGTAAAAAATAGGGTTTTCATAAACTAAGATATGTTGTTCTCTAAGTTATCTTCACTGAAATGGTGTTCATAACTAAAGATAAATAAAATTGGTTGGATTCAGTGAACTGAGAATGACACATAATTACTTTTATATTTTTAAAAATTCTTTAGACAACAATGAATATCATCAATCAATCGCATAACAAGGGCACTCACATGATACAAAAAAGATGCCTCGTCAGCAAAAGAGCAACCTGAAACTGCCCCCATGATCATTTTCTCAAGTACAGCGTCTGTATAACATTAATAAAATTCGTTAGCGCAACTACTTGAAGAGAAATAATAATGAAAAAGCCATGAACTTTTCCAGTTGCATCATATCAAGGTGATTTAGATGAACTAACCGACATCAAAGACCCACTCCGATCGTTCTTAACAAACATACAAACGAAACAATATCATTAGACAAGTTCAAGCTCTCGCATACTTCATCAAAAGCTTCTTTCTTCCTTTTATGCTTTATCATGCTTGACACTTACCAAATCGGTACGCAATCAGGAAAAAAAAAAGGAAAAAAAAAGGAAAAAATAATTCATTTCATCACTAAAAAAAATTCATAACCAATTGATGAGCATTACCCGTACACCAAACACCGACATAAATATGCCGCTTTTCTTTTTAGGGTTTCTACAAACGAAATATTAGCTGGATTTCAGCTCATAAATCATGAAAAGCGCGAAATATATCAAAACAAGCTTATGAAACAAAAATAATTATGATACGGAATTTGACATTTTGCTTGAGCATGCGAAAGCGCGCAACAAGAAAAGTACCAATTGGATAATTGAAAGCTGCGGCGGAAATGAAAGGTTTCGGCCGGACGGTTTGGAGCTTCGAATCCTATAGTGGCAATTAATGAATTATTGTGAGTTTTGAGCAATGGTTTCCTAGAATTTCTGTGGGAAAGAAAATGTTTTATGGAAGAGAAAGAAAGAAGGGGGTGGGATGGGAGTGTGGATGGAACGTGCCAGATTCTAATAATCCATCATCAGCAGAATCTACAAAAATCGCGATACTTAAAGTAGCGTTTTTAATGTGGGCCGCAAACGCATGGAAACTTATGATATCCCTATTCATTCATTGGCAAATGGCTTCCCTCTCCCTACACGCTTCTTAATGGGTCGACCCAACCCAATTCTCTTGTCGTTCTTGGCTGGGTTTTCGAAGAAAGAAACACGATTTTTACTTCCATTATTCTCGAAAGTGGAGATAATTTTGCCCAGATAATCATGGGACAGTTAAGTGGATGTGGTTAGAAAATCAGATTTTCAGAGTATTTTCCAGCATACCTCACTTTAGAGTTGTTTAAAATTAACAATTGTTTTTGAATGAGTTAATAATAATACTATAAGAAAGTCATTGAAATAACACGACAAATTATTGAACGCAAAATGCACTTGTATAAAAGAAAAGATACGAAGCCAATATTATAAAACCAAGTAGAGACTCCAAGGTAAAGAGTGTAGTAGCTGATAGCAAGCAACAAATTCGCCGCAACAAAATCCAAACTAAAATGTGTATTATCTATCTCACTCCAATCCTACTAAACATTTAACAATTAAGCGAGGCACACACCATCTGCCTCATAAATATGTGCTACTGCTTACACGAGGCATGAAAGCAACTAAGCTCGCAGTCGCAGACTTTAAATAAATAAGGTTGATCAACTCCGGAGAGCTTCCACCTCTCTCCTCACAAACGATGGCAATGCAAAGGCCGCTCGATGAAGCTGTCAAATCATACACAAAAACATACTTGAGTTCTTTAATTCTTTGAGTACATATTGCAATCAGCTTTATGAAAATTGAGAAAAGGGGGAACTCCTAAACTAAGAACAGCGGATCATGGGTATGTCAAGTCTTAACAGATAATTGACAGCAGAAATAGATTGATGCATATAAAGGTGGACAGTTGAGGTTGAAGTAAGTCTGCTTTAATATACAACATAGTAGCTATTGCTGCTGTCTGTATTGATTTGGTGTAGTAACACCAGCGAAGTATGAAAGATCAGCGTTGTTGAATGTAAATAACAACATAATAAAAATAAAAGGGGTAATAGGTAAAATTACCCAATTTCAAAAAGTAAAGATAAAAAATACCCACTTTTCACGATGACATGAGGAATTTCCTCATGTGCTCATGTTATTTTCTCGATAACATGAGGAATTTCTTCATGTGCTCATGTAAAAGGGTAATTTTTATCTTTTATATTTAGATGGATATTTTTTATCTTTTACTTATTAAAATGGGTATTCTAGCTTTTGCCCCAAAATAAAAACCATTCTACGCCCTGGGCTAAATGCATACTTTGAACAGTTTCTTGTGGCTGACGGAATCAGCAGGAATAACAACAAATCTAAGAGATTCAATAAAGACGAATAGAATAGACGAGCAGATACCTCGGAGTTGTAAAATTTAAGTTCCCTTCTGTAGTCAAGTGCACCATCCAATTTCTCAATAGGATTGATAGGGTGTACAAAATCAACAGGTGGACCCTCAGTTGCGCATAACAGAAATCCTATAACGCCACTGCCGACCAGAAAGTGGAGCAGTTAACCAACTTATTGATTGCAAATTAATAAAAAAGGCACAGGAACCTTGATTTACAAACTTAGCATATATATAATCAGAATAAAAAATTATATTGGTACACATACTCGTTTAATTGTATGATAACTTAGTGAGTACATAGTACATACATAATGGGACTTTACAAAGTGGCAGTTTATTGAATATGTATACCCAAATATCTAGTCCGAGAACATGCTAGAATAGTGGATGCAACAGACTAGCAAAATCTTACCTCGGATATGTAGGGACACTAGCCCAAGCATAACGAACAGAACCTTTAAAAGTTTCCTGGCAAATGGAAAACATATCCTGAACCAGATGTGTATGCAACCACATACTTTCTGCCATATTACAAAGAACACCACCAGGTCTTAATGCTCTGGCAATGGTCTCAAAAAAGGGTCTCTCCACAAGCTCCTGAGCAGGTCCTGAGCAGTCAAAAAACATTTAATTCTATATACAGGTAAAAAGATGCTTGCTAGAGTGAATGAAAATGTATTGATTGTTGAGAATATAAATTACAGTCTTGAAAGAGAATAGATGATACTTCGACCATAATTGGTTAATCAAATATGCTTTGCAGTACACAATAATCCAGAAAACTTGCTTTTAGTTTTAGTTTTTGATCTCTCGTGCATAAATATTGAATTTAACAAGAAATTTTATTGGTGACAAATAAATTGTATAGGTGAATAACTGACCAACATATTCAAGATGTGGAAGTCATTACATTAAGTAGAAAACCAGAAATATATGTTAACAGTAACTACCTTATCTAATGAAGTAACGAAAAAGAATATCAGCATAATAAAAAATATGTGTGCATATACAAGTATAAAAATAAAAAAATAACAAGTTCACTTTGCCAATAGTGCACGTACCCACAGGGTCTGATGAATCAACAATAATTGTGTCATATTTCCCTTCATCTGTTTTCTGTAGATATTCAATCGCTGTAAAAATAGCAAACATAAGAAAATTAAAATTTACTAACCACAAATATGGTACAAGACAAATGGAGTTAGGCTACAACTATCCAGAGCAATCACCAATACAAGGACCTCTGCATTCAAACTCAAGTAGAGGTGAATGCCAGCATGTGTGTTCAAAAAACCAAATATCAATTATGACTTCAAGCTGCTTGACAGGTCAAAGTTTAGGAAAGGATATTAGGTCTATAAACAAATTATCATACTTCAAGCTGCCTTGCCAGGTCATATTTAGTTATGGAGATCAGGCCATATGCACAAGTTTGCTGGGAAGGAGTTAAAAAGTTATCAACATTAAGGTGTGTTTAAATCCACTAACTGAATTAATAATTTGCAATTTCAAACTTGTCAATAAAATTCAAAATGAATAGTGCAACATAAAGATATATAAGGAAATAAACAATGTTTAATAATAATAAATTGTCCAGGACGGTCTTTATTTCCAATGGTACTAGGTGATACAGAAGTAAGAACCATACCATCTCCAACATGAAGGTGCACTCGAGGATCCTCAAAACCAATAGCCAACTCTGGAAAAAATGTCTTGCTTACCTGTGAATTGATGAATAACACATAATCAGCAATGAAGCATATAAAGAAAAATCTTTTTAAGGCACAAGATTAATTGCTCACATCTATGACCATTTGATCAATTTCACAAATATCAATCAACTTCACAGAGCTGTGGCGTGCAATTTCCCGAAGGACACCACCATCACCGCCACCTACCACCAAAACCTGCATTCTCAAATTGGACATGTAGAAACCTATGCAGTGAGGGAAGTTTGTACCGATCTTCTGCATAATGGACAAGTAAAGTACCCATACAGTTTGAATTTTATTGGTTCAAATAGAAATAATCATCTTCCGAAAATACATATAGTTGAAACCATTTTCATTGGAACTCTTGAGTGCTGATGAGCATGTAATGCTCATATAATAAAGGTAAGAGTACCAATCAATACGTTGATTTAGACTCCAAGATAAAACCAGTTGATTACATTTCAGAGCTCGACAATAGACAAAAAAAAGAAACTCTGTAGTTACCCAGGGAAACAGAGTATATAAGAAAAAAGACCAAAGAACAAAATCAATTAAATCCATTTTATTATATTGATTTTCTGGATAAACAATCAGTTGCAGAAGAAACACTCATATTAGAGCTAGGAACTTATAAAGCAAGAAAACCAAAGTAATACGATCCATCATAACAAAAGATCAATCAAAGTTGTTTTGCCAGAGAAAACCAAGTGAATCAGTTGGATATATTTCCCCAAGTGAAGAGATAAAGTACCAGAAATTACATTTTCAGGTGATTCAATTGAACAAAGAGGGAGATGGGTAATCATTTCCTGGTAGGCACATTCATCTTTCTCAGTCAACTGAACAATGCCATCTAGCACAAGAACCTTTCCATATGCTGACGACTGCAAAACAAAAAGACGAATTATAGATATGCGGGTGAATAATGAGATTGCAACAGCTAGGGAACATAACACAGTAATGGCAATTAAAGAAGCAGAACCTGGAAAACCAGAACCTCCTGATACTTTGACTTTTCTTTGAACAAAATCTTTTCGACTTTCAGAGAATGTGACTCTCCTACAACCAGATATGCATTTAGGAAGTATATGAGATTAATAATTTCAAAATGTAATGATCACGACTGCCGAAAATAATTTTTAAGAACCAGATGTCAAAAGAAATACAACTATATCCACACAATGATTTTTTAAATATATGTAAAAAAAACAAACCAAATAATTCATGAAGGCATTATACCTGGCCACATTGGGTTGTTGAAATAGACTCCGTTCAAAGATTCATCTGACATCAATATCACAAAATTACAGCCATTAGCTCATTTGGAACACAGAACAAATTTTTTCAAGTGACTGAAACAAAAAAGGGATACCAGAGGATTGCCGAATTTCAGAAAACCATCCAGAAACAACTGTAGAATGGCACTTGGCATCTAGCTCAGGCAAAGCTGCCCTTGCTTTCAAGCAACATGAGGGGATATCAACGGCCTTGCCAGAACCATTATCACTAGTCTCCCTCCCATCCATAGTCCTCTGGCATTCCATACCTGATTCTGCGCCGTCCCCCATATACTATCCTTTTCTCCTGTTGATCCAGTCTCTAATCACAAATAAGGTAACCCGGGTTAGACATTAACAAAAAATCTTAAATATGCAGATAAACCTTACAATCTACTAGAGTGACAACAAAAGCGGTCAAGATCATATAAAAAGAAAAGGACTTAAAATCAAAATAGGTATACATACCCCCATAACATAATGCATTAAGAGAAGCGTAATTGCAACTACACAAAAGAATGAAAAGAGATATAGGAATACATATCCTTAGACTAACCCACCCTAAAACGAACAGGTTACTCAATTAGAAATTACAAAGACAACAGAATCTATAGTCAAATTAACAAAATAAATAATGCTTTGACAATCTTGAACACTAAAATTAGAAAAAAGGGATACTATAGGAAGCATAAATAAATATATTCACCAGCAGAACGTGAGAGCAAGTTCAGTATAAGAGAAGGGTCCGGGCTAACTTAATTGGCATTTAGCAGAACAAAAACAAATAAAATACATAAATAAAGAATAAAACGCTCTGAAGGAATCCGACTGAGAGATAAGGAAAGAACAAAACAGAACACGTAGGAGGAAAAAACAGTAAAATATTACACCAAGTTAACTGCAAAACAGAACGCTACAGTTTTAAAATGGTAGTGTACCAACACAACTTTTTTCCTTCTCTTGCTCAAAAATTAAATTAAACTTTTTTCTTCTCATTAAAAGAAATAATCGCAATCAATGTCTAATAATAACGAATGAGCACAAGAAAAGTAAATGCGTGGCCTCCACGCTGCCCAAAACGTACGTGTTTAGTATAATTGGTAAATTGTTCCCGGTATGGTAAGTGCCTTTTACCGATTTGTGATCACGTAAATTTTCCAAGTTGAGGTGATAATGGGTTAAGGTTTTCCAGAATGTAAGAAATTAACAGTTCGATCAGTCACCTCAGGAATCACTATAGTAAAAACTCGCACCTTGGATTATACAACATACCGTAAACTGTACCCCCAACTACGTTTCTCTAACGAAATCAAGAGATCCCAAATCCCAATTCCTCCAGCAAAACTTGAAATACACACTAGGGTTTTGGAAAACCCGGGAAATGAGGAAATTTAGAAAGAAATCACGCCCATACGTGCTACAAATGATGAATACACACACACACACGAAATTGTGGAAATACCGAGTGAGAAAATGGCGAGGAAGCAGGTGATTAAATTCTTGAAGCGTAATTTTTTTTATAGATGGCAAAAATGCGACAGAAATTTTGACTGTTTTCCCTGTACAGCTTCACTCCGCGCGCTATCTATCGATAAATTTTATAAATACCGTAACGTGTATTTATTGAGCCGTCTTCTTCTTCTTCCCAAAAGTGACTGTTCAATAATTCAGAATTTGTTGAAAATATTAAAAACAAAATGCCAAACGAAAACTGTTTCCACGTGACGGAATTTCACCGGAGCGGAAACGCCTTCCTCAGGGTGAGAAACTCGTGCCACCGACATCGCAGTAGTATACGTCGTCATGTCGCAACACTATTGCCTTTTTCATTTTCCAATTATTTCCATTTTTAAGAATGATTGTAAACCTAATTTCTTATATATACAAACTGTAAATAATTCACACTTTGACGCATTAAAACGACGACGAAATTTGAAAGACTACCATTAACCACAACCAAATTGATCAACTGAAAATTCCATATCACCTGACATGCAAAAATTAAGATTTAATTTAACTATTAATTTGTTTTGATTTAATTAGTATATAAATATAATATATATTACCTTAAAATTTTAAATTCTTGAATGTGTCATGTGGAATGTGAAGCACAAATATATACACACAATTATATATCAAAGAATTGAAAATATAATATATTTTCAAGATTGTGGATGACGTTCTTCAAGCCGACATTTGTTTAATTATTAAACCCAGCAATTAATTTGATTCTTTAATTCTTTAATGCATATATACTAATATACACGTTTCAAAATAAGCATTATTTTAGAGGAACGTTCCAGGCATATGATTGGTGCTCCTTTAGGTAGGGCCAATTGGTATCATAATAATAATAATGTGCGAGTGACCCTCCTTCTAAGACAATAATTGTTCACCACTACAACCACATTTCAAATAAATACTCTAAATCTTGATTTTTCATATATTTGTATGAAATTTGAAGAATTGGAGAAAACATGTCTTTTTTTGGTTCGATATTGGATGCTTAGAGAATTGATAAAGGTGGGACTATGATTTGATTTAATTTATTAGAGCGTGTATGTGCTGTTTTAATAAATTATTTGAATGATGTTATAGCATCTCATGTAAAGCTGCATTAGCACTAAATATTTGATAATCATTAGGCAGTCGCATATGATTATCCAGATGTCACAAAAATGCATGGGTTGGTTGCTTTTGTTTTCCTATATTCATGACTTAAAAATTTAAAGACTAACGCGTGAAACATGTAACAATACTTATTATTAGAGCTCCAAAATTAATGGAAAATACACACGGTGGCCGGTTGACGAGTACCCGCGTGTAGATAAAATCGTGAACATAATATTAAAACAAAATTAATAATAATACACAATCGAGTCTAAAATAAAACACGAGAATATGTATGAGAAAAACATACTAGGTGGAAAGAAGAGGACGGGAAAAACTTGAATCAAATGAATATAAGTATGGATAGTAGAGGAGGATGAAAATTTATGATTGATAATATAATACTCATCTCAATTGGTATTTATAGCATTCAAAATTTCTACACCATATGCATTAAATATGATTATTATAATAGAAGACATCTATTAAGACATTGTTTACTTATATGATTGATTACTAAAATTAATTTGATGTATAAATCATGAATTTCTCATTTTGAATTAATTCATAATCATATCATTCAAATAGTCAATCATATACTATTTTATTAAGCTATACTTGAATGTTAAATTGTTTAATATCATACCTACATAAAAATACACACATATATACTGGAACTCATTTTCCAAAGTAAAGAATATTGGAATTAAACACAATAAGAATTGACGTACATATATTATAATTGGAAGAAATATGAAATAAATCATGAATGATATTAATTAATTAATAATCAATTTTCCTTTCTTCATATGATCACCAAAATTATGCAATATCAGTTTTTATGTGCAATCTTTATATTACATATACAAGATATACATTAAATTTTATACATTGTCGCTTTAATTAACTAAATAATTAATTAAATATATTACAAATGCTTCTATATTTGAATTATTGCTGAAATTTTTTTGATTTGTGATAAATTGAAATAAAGATTTTTTCTAATGTGACATAAATTTTGGATTAAGAAGATTGCGAGAATATATATTTATATTATATATTTTATAGATATTATATAGATTAGATAGATTTCAGATAATTCAGCTATTCAGAAATTTTAGAATGCTTATTTTTCATAATTATATTTAATGGTTACTATCATATATATTCAGATTACATGGTTTAGGCTGTTTAACTGGGGCCTGGGCTTTGTGCTCCTCGAATAGGCCTCTATTAGTCTCTACCATGAATAGTGCTAAGATTCAAACCTAACACCAAGCCCCATAATTTTTATATTGTAAGAAAAATATCAGAATTATGCACTATATTAAATTATTAATATGTATAATGCATCATAAAAAATACTTTCTTTTTATTAATTATACGAAATAGCCAAATTTTTTCATAAAAGATAAATAATAACACCAACATAATAATATTTAAATTATACTTATTTGTAAATTTCTTGTAAAAAATACTTTAAAACTTTTTTACATTTTTAAGTATGAATTGTGCTAAATTGTATCATTCACACGTGATGTGATGTTCAAATTTATTAAATTATACGTATGTATAAATCGTATTAATGATTATCATTCATACCTCTTATATCATTCGTACGATATATACAATTAAATTTAAGTTAAAGGGTATTTATAGTAATTCACTTCCAAAATGACTATAATTTAAATATTTTTATATTGATAGTTAGTATTATTTATCTTTTACAATCTTATTTGATATTTTATATAATTATCACATTTTTATTTATACAAAAGAAAGGATATGTATCCGTAGGTAAACTCATCCATAAGAATGTATAAGTATTCGTACGTAAACTTATCCATACTAATATAATTATGGGGTAAATGCTAAAATACCCATTTTGATAAGTAAAAAATAAAAAATACTCACTTAAAAATAAAAGATAAAAAATACCCACTTTTTACAATAGCATGATGAAATTGATCATGTGTTCATGTTATTCAAATTTAAAATAACTTGAATAACATGATCACATGATGAAATTCATCATGTTATTGTAAAAATAACATGATCACATGATAAAATTCATCATGTTATTGTAAAAAGTGGGTATTTTTTTATCTTTTATTTTTAAGTGGGTATTTTTTATTTTTATTTTATAAAAGTGGATAATTTTACCTATTACCCCTATAATTATTTTATGATTTTTCTTTCCACCATTTAAGAATTCTTCGACGTTTTCTTTCTACCATTCGAGAATTTTATTGGAAGTGACACTATTTTGCTTAATCATGTCATGTTCATAAATGTAATTAGTATTATCCATACAATTTTCATGTTTAGATGGAGCATATATATATCTTTAACATTTCAAATTTAAAATGATCTTAATAAAAAATGTGATTATCAAATCCACACGATTATGATTCCACTTCAACGACTTGCCAACCGTGGCTAAAACTAGACAACACATTAAAATACGAACACTTTCAGAAAACATAATAGGGGAGTAATATTTTGTTTTTCCACTCCCACCTTAAGTTGCCTTCCTCATCGATTGAAAAATGATCCATGCTCATTTGCTCAACACAAATCGGATCTATGTACATCACCATGCCACAAATGAAGTTGGGTTGGGGTGGCATGCAGCATCAGTTATTTATTTCTGAGATCCACCACAACGATGCTGATGTTGTCGCAGCTACCCCGAGCCATTGCCAACTCCGCCAACACCGCCGCCGCCTGCGCTGCACGACCTCCATGCGTATTCTCACACTTCCTCACCCGCCCCTCCAAACACCTCCTCGCCACCTCGCATGCTACCTCGTTTGAGATCACATCCCACAGCCCGTCGCTCCCAAGTATCAACAACTCGTCTGATTTCGTCCGCTTTATAATCTTCACTTCTGGATCCGCTATCACAAATGGTTTCAGACATTGATCACCTGCGATTTACAACATTATTCATTAACATCTATGCCACCTATGAGAAAGAATGCATATAATAATTCACAGCAATTAACATACCAATGGATCTAGAGGTGGCAAGGACCCCCAACACTCTGTGCCCATTCCAGTTGATTACCTTCCCTCCACACCCTTCAATCCTCTCCAGTTCATCAGCTCTCTCAGGCTGCATATTTCAAATTTCTAACCATTTATAATTATGCCACATGCAGACATAGAATTAGTCTTCTATTATTGTTTGAAACTAGTATAATAATGTTGACCTATGCAATAATCCACGTATAGGTAGGTCTACCTAAATTTCATCAACTATGTCAATATCTAAATAAACAATAATATGTACGAAAGACTACACCGACTATAGAACCCTCACAGATCCATTCACTTTTGAATCATCATACGTAATTAACTTGATGCTTTTGTGAATTCATACAATTATGCTGCTCATTTTTTACCTTATGATCATCGGATAACTGTACGGCCACACCGTTTCGGGAGAGCACCGCCCTCGAATCGCCGCAATTCGCCACCACCACCTCCTCCTCCCCCACCACCGCCACGACGGCCGTGGATCCAGTCGACGCCACCGCCGTACCGCCACTGTTATTTACCTCCTCTTCCATCTTCATAAATCCTTCTGCCATCACTCTCTCCCACGCTATCTCCTTGCCTGCATCTTTACTCGCAATCTCCGCCACCAACTTATGCAGCATCTCGCTGCAAGCCCTCGCCACGCGCCACCCGCCGTGGCCGTCGTAAACCCCGAAGAAATCGTAATTCCTGCCGCCTTTATTCAGAAAACCTAGTTCCACCGCCACCTCGTCCTCCATTTCCCTCCTCCGACCTATAATCGATACCTTTCCATGATAACAAGTAGCGCCTCCAGGTCCTACAACATCGTTCTCTGGTAACTGAACTAAGAACGCTTCGTCTATCAATTTTATATCCTTCTTAACATCGGATCCATTCTTCCGAGCAGAATCGCAAAGATTGGAAAAACCTACCAGATCTATGGATTTTCCGATGGGAACCGGATTAACGCGGCGCGTTCTTTTCCGGCGTAAATTCTTCGATTCCGTCGCGCCAACGCCGTCCAAAACCACAGCGCCATTACACTCCGAAACTTCATTATGCCGACCACAGGTAGCCTTCGGCGCTGTAGACCCTTGTAATTCTTCGAAAATCATCTCCATTGAATCGAACAAGAGCGAGATATATGAGTGAATAAGAGAGAGAGAAAGAAAGACAGCGTAATGAAATGAAAGTGAAACGGAAAAAAGGGAACTGTTGCTGCATGAGAAGAATGAGTGAGGAAGAGGAGGAATTGGAGCCGTTTAAAGTTTAAATAGGAGGCGCTTAGATCGGCGCCACGTGGTAAGGAACGCGGCGGTCTTAATAAAATGAGGCACCGAACCACATGGGGTTCCGCTATTGGATGTTGGAAACGTGGCGCGAAGATTGTGGGGCTCGGTATTTAGAATTTTCAGAGGTTGACGTGGCACAAAATGATTTTATTCCATTCAAATTTATATCTCTAACATTGGATTGAATATAAAGTTGCGTACGTTAATTAAGACCATCAATAGTGTAGGCAATTTAACGCAAAATTATTTTTCTTAATAAAAATAAAATAATAGAGTTTGAGATAAAAGTATTTCCTTGTATCTGTCCTGGAATATATAATCCAATTATTAATGAAGTTTGAATGAAGGAGAAAAGTAAATTTGTAATGATTTTCCTTAAAATGTTCAAAATGGTGGTCGTTTAATGTACAGGAAGAGAGGGCACGTGGCGGGTGGGGATAATGGAAAGTATCTTTTAGATGCATGGGAAGATTTGGGATGTTGACTGGTTCGGATTCCTAATTGACACGTGCCCACAAGACATTGTTTAGGTGGTTTATATCTCGTGCTTCGTGTCGGACGCTGCTACTTCTACTTTTTCTGATTTCCCACTGTTAATTGAATTTTAGGATAGCCAACACGTTACCAATTTAAAGCGTTGGAATATCACTGACCGTCCGATATAAAGGATAGATTTTTTAAAAATTAATTACATTAAATTAAATAATTAGAAAGTTGAAGATTTGAATTTGAACTCTATTATTTTCATCATTAATTTTCTATCATCAAGCTAACACACGTGAGATAATAAAAATTTATGCGAGTTTTTTTAGTTATTCTAAGTTTCGCTCTTATTTAAGATATTATAAGAGTTTTTTTTAATAGGCACAAAAATAGGATATTAAATCCTATTCGAAAATATAAAAGGTTAGAAATTTTTCCTGTGATATGGAAAAAATAAAACCCCTCTTATTCCTCGCAAGGATCGAGTCTATAGCATGCAAACTAATGTGATTCAGATGATATTGTTATGTTCACGAACCTCTACAGTTAAGGGAACTGAACTATATACAAATATTTAACATCAGAAGCACTCATTCAAAACCATTCACCAATAATCATTACAAGAACACCTCCCACTCTTGATGTGATGGAACCTATTAGAGTCCCTCACAACTATCTCTCTCCCAGTGGCTTCTGATATATACTTCATTGCCGTATGACAATCACCACACACTCGAAGATTTTTAAAGATTCTGATCGGCTTCGATTTCGCTGTACTTATAAGACCATAAGCCAATGCTAGTTTCTCACTATGTTGAAACAAATACTGCTCCTTCTGTTCCTCCTCCACTTCATGCAGGACGAAGTTAGTCTCTGGTACATATCCCATTTCCTTTATTTTCACCAACCACCTATCTAACTCTTCGTATATCTCCCTTGCTTCAGGGTGTTTGGTGTCACCCACGTAGAACTTATGCACATTATTTGCAATTTCAATCCAGCTACACCCTGCTTCCTTTACCAAATTCCTCTGTTTCATCCCTTTTCTTATCTTTGCCACGTCTTCCCATTGGCCCACCGAAGCATACAGGTTTGATAGCAAGACGTGGGCTGCAGAATCATTTGGATCTTGCTCAAGAATCTTTTCAGCCGCATGCTTGCCAAGCTCTGTATTGCCATGAACAAGGCATGCACCGAGCAACGTGCGCCAGACTAGAGCATCAGCAGTGAAAGGCATTGATTCAATGAACTCCATAGCGTTATCAAGAAATCCTGATCTTCCTAATACATCAACCATGCATGCATAGTGTTCCATTCTTGGTCTTACCCCATGCTCTTTCAACATGGAGTTAAAATGCCTCCTCCCCTCATTAATCAGACCTGCATGACTACAAGCTGACAGAACAGCAACATAAGTAACCTCATTCGGTTTTACACCAAAATCAAGCATGTCCTCGAACAGATCCAAAGCCCGTCTTGCAAATCCGTGTTTAGCAAATCCTGTGATGATGGATGTCCATGATATTACATTCCAATCTTTCATTTCACTGAAAACCTGAATCCCAGCTTCTATGTTACCACACCTCGTATACATGGAGATCAGAGCATTGGACACAGATATGTTAGACGCCAACCCTGCTTTAAGTAAGCGCGCATGTAATTGCTCTCCTTTCCCTACTGCTCCAATACTCGCAGCACCACTCAAGAGACTAGCAAATGTAAAAGCATCAGCACCAACACTAGCATTTCCAATCTGATTAAAAACTTCAAAAGCCTCATCAGATCCCATATTTCTCGTGTAACCATCAACTAACGCATTAAAAGAAACCAAATTCTTCTCAAATAAAAACTCAAAAGCTTTTCTTGCATCTTCCATCCTATCCATCTTGGCGTACATGCTAATCAGAGAGTTTCCAACACAATTAACCTCTGTGAGACTCAATTTCAAGGCATGACCATGAATCTGTTCACCTAATCTTGGATTGAAGAGGTTCCCACACGCCTTCAACAAACTAGCAAATGTGAAGTGATTTGGTACAACTCTGCCCTCTGTTATCATTCTACTATACAGTTCAATAGCTTCGACATCGCCCCCTTCTTTCTGCACATATCCTGTGATAATTGCAGTCCATGACATGACATTATGCTCCGGCATTCTATCAAAAACCTTTTTTGAGTCATCCATAGATCCATCCACAGTAGATTTAGCATACATATCAACTAAACTACACCCCACGCAGACATCAAAACTCAGTCCACTTTTGATTACCCAACTATGCAACTGTTGCCCTATTTGCAACAATCCTAGCTCCGAACAAGCCGATAAACAACTACTAAATGTAAATCTGTCGGGGACAAATCCTGCAATTATCATATCAGAAAACAAATCAATGGCTTCCATTGAAGAACTCATTTGCATGAATCTCGTGATCATCAAGGTCCATGAAACAGAATTCTTCTCAGGCATTTTGTCGAACAGCTTCTTTGCTGACTCCAAATCACGAAATCCCTTCGCAAACAAATCAATCAACGCGCAACCTACACAAACATCGGACTCAAAGTACCCAGTCTTCATCAGAAAGCCAAAAATGACCAGCCCAACGCTCGCATACTCTTGATTGGAGCACGCCCTAACTGCGGGGGAGAAGCAAAACTGATTCGGCCGCTCCCCAAACTCCACCATCTCGAAAAACAACGAGATTGCTTTGGAATTCAAACCGCTATGAGCGTAGCCCGAAATCATAGCACTCCACGAGACCAAATCCCTCGCTTCATTCATGGAGGTAAATATCTCCTCCGCTTTCCTCCAGTCGCCGCATTTGGAATAGAAACTGATGAGCGAGTTGAGCACGATGGCGTCGAGCTCAAGTCCTGACTCGGTGAGTTTGGAGTGAACGGCTCTTCCGAGCTCGAAATTTCGGGTTCGGATGCAGGACTTGAGGAGCACGGAGTAGGTTGTGAGATCCGGGAAGAGATTGGAGCGGGACATGAGATCAAGGGTGGAAATTGCTTCATCAACACGGCCAACATCCGCATGGCGGATCAAACGGGTCTTAAGCGATTCGAAGGTGATGATATCAGGAGGTTTGACGGTGGAGGTTTTATGGCGGGAATGGTGTTTGGGTTTGAGCGGAGGAGAGGTGGTCGATGGTACAGAGAGGCTTATCATTTCCTATCCCTCACTCTCATTAACGACTCTTTACTGCATTTATTTATTTGCCTCTATCTAAATCCACATTCCTTTTACTTTTCAGCATTTCATAGATAAAAACAAACTACGCAATCAAGCAGTGGTTTCGTGGTGTAGTTGGTTATCACGTCAGTCTAACACACTGAAGGTCTCCGGTTCGAACCCGGGCGAAGCCATTTTTTATTTTTCATTTTTTGTTGCCCTTCTTTGCTAGCTATATGGAAATTAGTAAAAAGCAGAAGCTACATCTATGATAGAAGTCTTTCTATTCTATCAAATGTTTAGAAAATAAAATGCTGAGATAATATTATATTAAAGTGAAGCTAATACTTCTGATTACCAAATACAGGATACAAAGCGCCTAAAAAGGACTTCAAAATAGGAAAATTCTGACCCACGTAAAACCTTACAATTCAAATAAATGAGTGCATTCAGCACATAACACGTTCAGATTGCTAGAGGGAAATAAATATCTACCGTGTCGAAGTGTGTAATTCTTGAGCAGAAATGTCAAAGCTGGACGAAGGATAATTCCTAGAGAGCAATGATCCAGAATCAGCTGAGCTAGTACTACATGCTTGCTCCTGATTTACTTTAACCTCAATAGGTTCAAAGGGACGATCAGGAATCCGGAGGCGTTCCACGTCACCTTCGAGCATTTCCAATACTTTATTCATTGAAGGCCGATCATTTGGATTCATCTGTATGCACCACAATGCAACTATTGTCATCTTCCTAATAGTTTTCCTGACCCTATCATTGTCTTCTTCGATGATTATCTCATCACCATCTCCAAACACAACGTCCTTCCCTTGGTTATAGGTGTCATATATCCAATACGGGAAATACTGGTCGGAATTTTGAGGATTTTCCTTCATGTCTTTCTTTAAGCCTGCCATTTCCATCAACAACATTCCGAAGCTATAGACGTCAGCCTTATACGTGACTGCACCGATACTTCTGCTGATCAGTTCAGGAGCAACATAGCCTATGGTCCCTCTTACTGCTGTCATAGTCACAGCAGTCTTGTCCGTGGAGTAAGATTTTGCTAGCCCAAAATCCGAGATTTTAGGGATGAACTTGTCGTCTAGAAGTATATTATGAGGCTTTATGTCAAAATGCAAGATTTGGATATTGCAGCCTCGATGCAAATACTCAATCCCTCTAGCCACTCCAACTGCAATCTCAAATTTCATGTCCCAGTTCAAAGAATTCAATTTTTCTCGATTGAATATGTACTTTTCTAGGGAACCATTTGGCATGAAATCATATATAAGGGCGCGCTTGGATCTTTCTGCACAATATCCGACTAGTTTGACAATATTGACATGATGGATCCTTCCAACAGTAGCGATTTCATTACAGAAGTCTTGGCCATCAACTCCGGCCTTTCCGAGTAGTTTTACTGCTACATCATGGCCACTTCGAAGCTTCCCTTTGTAAACAGAACCATAGCCTCCTTCACCTAGTTTTTCTCGAAATCCTCTTGTCATCTTCTTTAAGTCTGAATAGGAGTACCTGATTGGTGCAAGTTCGTTGTCACTCCGTAGGAAGCTCTCTATGTCATCATACATAGATAAATGCCTTCTCCGGAACTTGTAGACTAAAATCCCCATTACGCAAGGAAATGCAAAGACGATCCTTGCTGCATAACTGATCACTGAAAGGAGGAAGACAGCCGCATTAAGGTATTACCTATAAAGAAATTTCTTGCTTGAAATCCATACAATGCTTCAGCAGCTGTTATCTCTATACACCAATATATAAAAATATATGGAAGGAGAACATGTTTTTTCGCAAATATCTATCAATATTCTCATCATTATCCTATCTAGAAACGTTGAGTGAAGCATAATGAATATCTCACCTACGATCAGCGCCAGCTTCATGATAACCCCTACAAGAACAAAACACGCATCATAACCAAAGAAAATTAAAAGAGAATATGTTGAAACACCATATTTACCAACTCTCCTCGTATCTTGTTTTCTCGTATGCTTGGTTTATACAATAAGGCAAGACAAATGAGTTCTTACCCTTTACTGAATCAAAGAACCATCCTGAGTTACTGAAGATTAGAAGTCCCCATACACAGGTGAATCCAGCAATGATAAAAACCTCTAGCCTAAAGCCTGTGAAAATAATTAAATTAATGTCTTATTGACTTCTTTTTTTTTCTATACCCAAAGATGGAGCAAACATCATCAGATCAGAAGAATTAGGAAAATAAATCTAATTCTGGAATCAAGATTTTAAAGCTGATATAAATGAAATATCAGTGAATCATAAATTATGAACGCACCTATGATGAGCAGAAGTATCAAGATAAGCCCTGTAAATGGATATGACAGGCAAATAAGCAATGAGGAATACAAGAGGATATGCTGTAATTAAGAGTTATCTAATTCATTTGCAACTCTTCTGATTCAGAAACAGAAAATAAAAAATAGACAAGATACAGAATCATAGAATTCTTACAAAAAAGTCCTGAGATAAGAACTCTGGCTTGCTCTGCATTTTAGGAGTACAAAGCATTAGCATAAATAAGGAAGAGGAACTTAACTTGTATGCTGAAACCAACTTGCTGATATGGAAGAACTATAATATAATATCGGTTTGTTTAACTTGCGAGTAAACACAATAATAGCTCTGCCTCTAGAACTCTTACCCCAGGTCAGGTCAAGCTGAAGCTGAAAGGTATCATCGCTGCAGACATCAAGTTGGTTTTCGATAGAAGTACACTCCCATCCTCCTTTGCACTTTATACATCGAAACTGCAACCAAGAAAGCTCAAATCCAAAGAGCAGAGCATCATGTACTTTTGAGAGCGTTACATTCTCGAAACTCTTAAATTTCCATGATGTGATCACTATGAGATCAACACTGCACTTATATCTGGTATCCGAGCTATTCATGTGGCCAACCTTTATATAACTATATCTCCCATGAGACGAATTCGAGGCACCAATAGAATTGTCTCCTTTGACACAATCTGTGATATCTGTAAAATGCGAAGAATTCTCCAACCTATAGGGACAGCTCATAAAATTAATAGGCCAGGCTACACCAGGATCGTCTTCACCTCTGAGAATATCACTCGAGTATGTGCTAAACGGATACTCATCCCGGAAGTCGTAAGCAGAAGTAGAATGCTTAGGAAACGAGCAGCTGTCATTACTGATGGAAGGATCAGCTAGCCTTATGGTGGAGTTCCCGTAGTTAACTGCTCTAACCAAGTACTTTTGGGAGTTAAGATAGATGAAGGTGATATTGCTCTCACATGCTAATTCGTAATTGGGATCACCGCAGCCTACTGGATCATCCTTCAACCGAAAAGGATGACTAATGTTGCGAATACTGCCGCATTGAGAACTACAAATACCGTTAGCATGAGAGGTTTGAAGGCAATGAATCAAAATAACCAAGAGAGACCAACAATTGAGGAGGCGGCTTTCAGTGATCATGATTCTTGGTGGTGGTGGTGGTGGAAATAAGAGGTCTGAAAGAATCAAGAACAACAATTCACATTGTAGAAGGCAATAGCAAAAGAAGGATACTTTAATTCCACTCAGTTAAGAAGTCAAACAGGTGGAGCCAAAACTCTCTGTTCCCACACAGCTCCAAAAAGTAATATTTCCCACTACAAAGCGCGTGGATATTCAGGATAAACTTGATTCAATAAAATATCTAGAAACTCAGATGCATATACAGTATTCATAACAAACAATGAAGCTAATGAGTTTATAATTAACAAGAATAAGAACAAAAAATGGGTTTCCGTTCGCCAATTGTGCTACAAGTTTCAAACCTAATTGCGCAGTCTATCGAATCCGAGCTGCTTCACCAGAAAGTCAGAAACTCTAATGAAGATTCAATTCCGACAGCAGCTGTTGGTTTTGATCAGAGATAAGGCAATGACTCCTCTGCTACACTTCTGGGAATTTTTAAGAAGATTGTAATTAGCGGATAAAACGAAGACCATTGAAATTAAAGTATGTGGTCACAACTTGCATGTTTGCAGCACTGCAACTCCATCACGAATTGTAGCCGTCAAGACAGATATTCAATTGTTTATTCTTTTTTTTTAACTTTGACAACTATGTAATAATTATTTTCATAAATAACTTTGCTTGACTACTTATTAATTTTCCATTTTTAGTTTTCAGTTCGAGGTTAATACCGAGTCAAAATCTTTTTTTCCCAACACTTCTTAAGAAATTATAATAAGAATTTCCCTCTTATTAATTAACTAACTAACAATCTAATTATACTCGAAAATCCTACTAATACATAAATAAAATATTTCGATTTTACACATTTGTTCAATCTTGAACAGTTATTTCGACATTCAACAGAGAATCATCAGGGTGAAGAAGCCAGGATCCAGAATGAGTGAAACATGTAGTCCCAGATTCATCTGCATTCATTACACTTTGGTTCGACTCAACAAGATATTCAGGAATCTCCAGATGTTCAACATTACCTTCCAACATCTGCAGTACTTTATTCATCGATGGACGATCATCTGGTCTCATCCGTATACACCACAATGCAACAATCGTCATCCTCCGACAAAGTATTCTTGTACCTTCATTATCATAATCATCACCGTTTTCATTTGCTTTTCCGATTTCAATATCTTTGCCTTGCTTATAGATGTCATATATCCAGTATGGAAAGTACAAGCCAGAATCTCCTTTGCTTCCTTTCAAGTCTTTATTTAAGCCCACTATTTCCATCAATAGCATTCCGAAACTATACACGTCAGCCTTATAAGAAATCGCACCAATACTTCTACTGATGAGCTCAGGAGCGACATAGCCTATGGTTCCTCTAGCCATAGTCATGGACACCGTTTTCTTATCCGTGGAGTAGAACTTTGCCAGCCCAAAATCAGATATTTTAGGGACGAAATTATGGTCGAGGAGTATATTATGAGGCTTGATGTCAAAATGCAGGATTTGGATGTCACACCCTCGATGCAAATACTCGATTCCACGAGCTATTCCAACTGCAATCTCAAACTTGAGATCCCAATTCAAGGCATTGATTTTTTCAGGATTGAATAAGTACTTTTCGAGAGAACCGTTGGGCATGAAATCGAAGACAAGAGCATGATTGGAGCCTTGTGAACAATATCCAACTAATTTGACCACATTGACATGATAAATCCTTCCAATAGTTGCAATCTCATTCATAAAGTCTTGAGCATTAGCTTTAGAATTTCTGAGCAATTTGACTGCTACATGATGACGACTTCGGAGCTTTCCTTTATAAACGCAACCGTAGCCACCTTCACCTATTTTATCTTGAAAACCTCTCGTCATCTTCTTTATGTCTGAATATGAATATCTTATTGGCACGAGTTTGTTGTCACTTTGTAGGAAGGATTCAATTGCGTCGAATATGGAGAAATGTCTTGTTCGGAATTTGTATATCAAAAGCCACATTGCCAAAGGGAAAATCATGATCCTTGGTGCACATATCATGATGCCTAAGATGAAGGCTGAAAGAAGATGGAAACATATGTAATTTAATGAAAATAAAGAAAATTATAATGCAAATCTCAAATTTCTTATAGCTCTAAATGCTACTAAAATATTTTACAATTGCAATATATATCTTGTTTAATTAATTAAATCATGGACTGGACTAGTAAGTAGTAACTGAAACTGCTTGTGATAATATTCTAAAATGAATTTAGAGCATACCAGGTAGTGAATATTTATCACTGAAATCTGCAAGAATAAGGAATAGAAGGTAAGAAAAAAAACAGAGAATATAAGGGAGATAAGAGTAAAAATACAGAAGTCTCACGATTGACATAGGGTACTCGAGAGACAGTAATAAATAAGAGTAGTGATAAAGCGACGAATCCAAAGATGGTGAACACCGGAGGGCTTACCACTGCACATAACAGACCTGCAATTCTACGTAATTACAATTCTACCATTCTCCCATCTTCATTCATACAATAAGAAAAAGAAAAAAAACAAAGAGTTGAATATTTGATGACAGCACATATATATATATGAAATGCGCACCAACAATGACCAGAAGAATTGGGATAAGACCTGCAGATATCAAGAGAATATGTTTAGATTCGAAGCTAAAAATCTCAAAAAAATAACAATAACTGAGTTATTGAGTGGGCTTACTATAGAAGAAGACTTCAAATATGCCTGCAGTTTCAAGAATAGAAAAGCATTAGGACATAGTACTATATTTGAAACACATTAAATCAGAGTTGAGGAAATGCATCTTGCTTATCATACTCAGGTTTGAAGATGGTGTGCATTGGGGACAGATGGTGAGTTCAAATCCATACAAGAGAGAATCATGAATTTCTGAAAGCGAAACGCTGCTCAAATCCTTAAATTTCCAAGATGTCATCACTATCAGATCCACACTGCACTTCGTTTCTGATAGCTCCGAGACTTTCATGCGGCCGACCTTTATATAAGCATATCCGCCGCCATTGAAGGCACAATCTGCAGTAATATCCGTAAGGATAAGGGAAGAAGAACTGCGCAAGGGAAGTGGGCATCTCATGAAATGAAGTGGGTAGCTAGAGTTTTCGGGGACTCGGTAAGGATAAGAGTTACGAAATTCATAGGTGAAGTTGTAAGCATATGCAGAAAAGTGAGGGAAAGAGCAGATGTCAGAGGTGTTTATGGAAGCATCAACCAGCCTCATGGTTGAGTTGAGGTAGTTGATGGCTTTGACATAGTATTTTTGAGAGTTGAGAGAGATGGAGGTGATGTTATCTTTGCATGATAATACAAATCTGCGGTCGCCGCAGTTGTTGGAGTCGCCCTTGAGGCGAAAGGGAGAGGTGATGTTGGAGATGATGCCGCAGCTACTACTGCACTTTGCATCACAAGTTTCAAACAGATATTGGATGATGACTACTGTAAGAACAATGGATAGAGATGATGAACGTTTTATCATCTTTGGATTATTTCTCTCAGAACACCACAGGATTCAGAATCTCATGATGTCTTTATAGAGATATATGTATATTGATTACACACGCAAGAACATGACTGACTGAGTCAGTAATTAATGGAGTATCCTTTTTCTCCCTTCATCTCTTTCGTTTGACTTGTGAATTTCTTTATACACAGAGGATGTGACAGCTATGATTAAATAATCATTAAAGGTGATGTATGTTAGTCTAGTGCAAGGAAATAATACACGAGTTTAGTAGGTTTTGGGTTAAAAGAAACTCACTAACCTCGCGCCGCATGTTTAGCTCAGGCTTTAATCCCTTCTCATTGACTTTTTTTTATCGTGGATATTGATACTAATCACTTTTATAAAACAAAAAAGCTATAAAAAAAAAATTAACATTATATGGCCACATGAATTTTATTATGAATTAATTTAATTTTTATCTTATTTTATGAAAGTGATTATTTTTATTTATTTACTCATATTTTAATATAAATAAAAATTGCATGGCCCGATCCGACTCTGGAGCGGGTTGAGCCATCATACTTTGATTAGTCAATATGTCCATTTCTTTTTTTGGAATTGCAGTTTGAATATTAGACACAATTTAAGAAACCTAACTTTAAAACGTTTTTAAGGTGCATTGCAATTGGGCTGTACCTAATTAATCTTTCTGGGCTTCATTGTCAACTCAAAAAACTAAGTACGAGATTTAATATCTCATTTTTTTTTTCTCCTCTGTGTTTTATTATAAAATCTATTATTTATTTTATTTATCAAAATTTTAAATTGATCAATTCTAAAATTATTTAAAAGTCACATTAAACGTGAAAAATAATTATATATTTTAATTAGATTAAACAAACCTTTACTATTAAATAAAAGATTAACTAAAGTATATAAGTTGAAATACAAAAAGATTATTAAAATTTGGTAATGAACATGATACTGAATCCCATCAAAAAGAATAAAAAGAAATGCAATATCACAAGCTAATACTTGCAAAAGTATTCATGCCATGCTTTATATAAACACCCACACTGCATCAATCGTGAAAAGTAATCTCAAAACAGGGCGAAGCATCATCATGAAATAGCAATGACACAGAATCACTCGAATATGTGTTTCCACTTTCATCCACCTTCTCAACTATTTGAGTTGGACAGATAGGAATGAGCAGACGTTCAACATCACCTTCCAATATTTTAAGTACTTTATTCATTGATGGACGATTATCTGGACTCATTTGTATGCACCATAACGCAACTATGGCCATCTTTCGAGCAAGCTTCCTCTGGCTATCATCCTCATCATTATTGTCCATTTCATTTGCTTTTTCAATTTCAATATCCTTCCCTTCCTTCAAGTAGTCATATATCCAGTATGGGAAACACAAGCTAGAATCGGCATGGTTTCCTGTCAAGTCTCTCTTTAAGCCCACCATTTCCATCAACATCATCCCGAAACTATATACATCAGCTTTATAAGACACTGCACCAATGCTTCTGCTGATCAGTTCTGGTGCAACATAGCCAATGGTTCCTCTAGCTACAGTCATGAAGGTCATTGTATTCTTTTCGGTTGAGCAAAATTTGGCTAGGCCGAAGTCGGATATCTTGGGGATGAAGTTGTCATCAAGAAGTATATTGTGAGGCTTGATGTCAAAATGCAGAATTTGGATTTCACACCCTCGATGTAAATACTCAATTCCTCTAGCTACTCCAACTGCAATCTCAAACTTTCTATCCCAATTCAAGACATTCATTTTTTCTGGATTGAAGAGGTACTTTTCAAGGGAACCATTGGGCATGAAGTCGTAGACGAGAGCACGCTTGGTGCCTTGAGCACAATATCCGACTAGTTTCACCACATTCACATGATGGATCCTTCCAATAGTTGCGATTTCATTCATAAAGTCTTGCCCATCCCCTCCGGATTTTCCGAGCAGTTTGATTGCTACGTGATGGCCGCTTCGGAGCTTTCCTTTGTAAACAGAACCATAGCCGCCTTCCCCTAGTTTATCCTGAAAACCTCTAGACATCTTTTTTAAGTCAGAGTAGGAGTACCTAATTGTTGTGAGTTTGTTGTCGCTTTGTAGGAAGGATTCTATCGCATCGAATACAGAGAGATGCTTTCTTCGGAACATGTAGATAAGTAACCACATTACCAAAGGGAAGACGATGATCCTTGGTGCACATATGATGATGGTGGAGATCAAGGCTGAGAAGAGATTCACAAAAAGTAAAAGATGAAATCCTCTCGAATCTTTATATACATATAAAGAAATTGAGTTACTTAAATAGGTAAAGAGCGCACCATGCAATGAAAAAGCATCTGTGGTGAATTCAACTGAAAGCACAAAGAATAAGTGTAAAAATGGAGTATAAAGGGAAAAAAAGGAAGTTAATGTTATAAGATTCTCACCACTCAAATGGAGAACTGCAGGGCCATGATAAAATAAGAATAATGCTACAGCGATGAATCCGATGATGGTCATTACAGGGGGGCATATCATTGCCAATAAAAGACCTGCAATCAGAATTAATTATTTATACTTAAATCTAATTCTCAAGATCAAATTCAAACAGTTCAAGCATTAACTGCTTAAGTGTGTACCTATAATGATCAAAACAGTGGGGACGATACCTGCAGATGATTGATTATATTATGAGAATATAATATACGTTGGCATTCACAGTTAATTATCAATGGATAAAATGTGAGTGGACATGGAGTTTAAGAATCCTTACTGTAGAAGAAGAAGACCTTGAATCTCTCTGCATTTCCAGAGTACAAAAGAAAAGCATTCATTAGCATAACATATAAAAACAAGAAGGCTTCTAAAGGTTTAAAACAACTTAAATTCTTACCCCATATTGTGGGAGCCGCCACTTTTCCGCAACTGGGACAACTATTGAGTTCAAATCCATACAAGAGAGATTGGTGGATTTCTGAAAGCGAAACGTTGCTCAAATCCTTAAACTCCGACCACGAGGTCATCAGCACCCTCTCCAATTCGCATGTTTCTGTGAAGTCGGAAGCCCTCATGCGGCCGACCTTTATATAAGCATAGCCTTGAGAATTAGAAGCACAATCATGAGTGATCTCTGTAAAGAGGGAAGAATTCTTCAGCGGATTTGGGCACCTCATAAAATGGATGGGACGGGAAGAGTTTCTTGGGAGTTGGTAAGGATAAGGATAACGTTCATAATTCGAAAAGGTGAAGTTATAGGCATAGGCAGAATAGTTTGGAAAAGAGCAGATGTCATCATTGTTTATGGAAGCATCAACAAGTCTGATTTTAGAGTTGACGAAGTAGCCATCGTTGCAGTAGTTGATGGCTTTCACATAGTACTTATGGGGTTTGAGGTAGAGGATGGTGACATTGTTTTCGCATGCTAACTCAAATCTGGGATCACTGCATTTCTTGGGGTCGCCTTTGACCCCAAAAGGGTAGCTAATATTGCGAATATCGCCACAGGCAGAAGGGGCGCAGTGAGGATTAGTAGGTTGTGACCAAGTTTGAGAGAAATATTGGACTAATAAGAGAATCAAGAGAGATGATGCCATTGTTGATTGATTTTGTAATGTAAACACCAGAACCATACTTCATCCTCTGCATATACATGCAAATTAATTACTTTAATACTACTAGACGGCTACTAATTAATTATTTGTGATTCTCTCCAAATGGAGTCCAAACAAGACTTCAGAGGTATGGTCATAATTAAATATCATATATGCAGATCATCTCCCTTTCATTGCCTGTTTATAATATTCATTTTGTTGATGAAGATATATTATCGTCTCTTTCGTTGAATACTGTTTATTCATTTAAATTAAACATCCGGCCAATTGAAACAGTCTCTCTGATGTCTGATACGAGGAGGAAACTTCCTCACTCTCTCGTGTTGAATATTGGAGCATTTTAGTATCATTTCTTGACTTTTTATATCCTTTATATCTATACATTAACATCATTCATGGATGTGTTTGTTTGATATGTATAAAGCATTCTCTAGTTAATAAATTAAGCAACTAAATAACTTGCAAAACAGATCTGTACCGGCTAAACTAGTACATGCAATCTTTGAAACAAAACCATACATGTAAATCGCATGCATTATTCAAACTCATGTAAGCCAATCACTATTGTTACAGACTTGGTTACTCTTGAACAGTTATCTCGACACACAACGAAGAATCATCACGACGAAGAAGCAAGGATCCAGAATCAGTGAAGCATGTGGTCCCAGATTCATCTGCATTCATTACACTTTGGTTCGACTCAACAAGATATTCAGGAATCTCCAGATGTTCAACATTACCTTCCAACATCTGCAGTACTTTATTCATCGATGGACGATCATCTGGTCTCATCCGTATACACCACAATGCAACAATCGTCATCTTCCGACAAAGTATTCTTGTACCTTCATTATCATAATCATCACCGTTTTCATTTGCTTTTCCGATTTCAATATCTTTGCCTTGCTTATAGATGTCATATATCCAGTATGGAAAGTACAAGCCAGAATCTCCTTTGCTTCCTTTCAAGTCTTTATTTAAGCCCACTATTTCCATCAATAGCATTCCGAAACTATACACGTCAGCCTTATAAGAAATCGCACCAATACTTCTACTGATGAGCTCAGGAGCGACATAGCCTATGGTTCCTCTAGCCATAGTCATGGTCACTGTTTTCTTATCCGTGGAGTAGAACTTTGCCAGCCCAAAATCAGATATTTTGGGAACGAAGTTCTCGTTGAGGAGTATATTATGAGGCTTGATGTCAAAATGCAGGATTTGGATGTCACACCCTCGGTGCAAATACTCAATTCCACGAGCTATTCCAACCGCAATCTCAAACTTCATATCCCAATTCAAAGAACTCATTTTTTCAGGATTGAAGAGGTATTTTTCGAGGGAACCATTTGGCATGAAATCATAGACAAGAGCACGCTTGGAGCCTTGAGCGCAATATCCAACTAGCTTGACAACATTCACATGATGGATTCTCCCAATAGTTCCAATTTCATTCATAAAGTCTTGACCGTTAGAACTAGATTTTCCGAGGAGTTTTACTGCTACATCATGACCACTACGGAGCTTTCCTTTGTAAACAGAACCGTAGCCTCCTTCACCGAGTTTTTCTTTAAAACCTCTTGTCATTTTCCTTATGTCTGAATATGAGTATCTGATTGAGGTGAGTTTGTTGTCACTTTGCAAGTAGGATTCAATTGCGTCGAACACAGACAAACGCCTCCTCCGGAATTTGTAAATCAAAAGCCACATTGCCAAAGGGAAAAGGGTGAACCTTGGTGCACAAATGATAATGCTTGACACCAGGGCTGAAATAGAGATTTAATCATGAAACAGTTTATCAAATCTTTACTATGCTTTTACTACTTTAAGTGTTGTATACTAACATGTAATAAAATCTGAAACAGAACATGAAGTAAGAGCTCACCGGTTCTTTGACTAACTATGAATTCGGCCTCTGCAAACACAAGGAATCCATGATCAATCAAATTAACAATAAAATGAATTGAAATAAGAAAGAAAGGCCAATGTAAGGAATCTTACTGTAAAATATCATGGAATAGATCGTATAAAGTAAGAGTCCTACAATGGCAATGCATCCAAATATTGTCATTACAGGAGGGGCTAACCCTGCACATAGAAGAACTGCAACGTTTTTCACAAAATTAAAATTTATATAGCAACGCTCAAAAGCAATAATCTTGTTCGTTGAAAAAATTGAATATGTTGAGTGAAGTGCTCACCTACAACAACCAGAATAATCGGATAAATACCTTCAGAAAAGAAGAATAACAGTTCAGGTAGAAGTTTGGGTTTTGGAGAATATGTTAAAATTGAAAATTATCTTGATTCGGAAACAAGTGTGAAAAACCTTACTGTAAAAAAAGATTGCAAATTTTCCTGCATTTCCAAAACAGAAAAGCATTAGCATAAAAGTAGAGAGGAGTACTGAAATGTAATCACACAGAACAGCTGCAAAAGTTTAAATAGCATACTCCAAATTGCTGAAGTTGTGCACGAGGGGCAGATGGTGAGTTCGAAACCGTACAAGAGTGATTTGTGGATTTCTGAAAGCGAAACGTTGCTCGAATACATAAATTCCCAAGAAGTCATCACCATCACCTCTACCCTGCACTTTTCTGCTACATCTGAGGCCATCATGGTGCCAACCTTTATATAACTACTATATCTAGCATTGGGGGTACATTCTGTGATCTCAGTAAAGAGAGTAGAATTTTTCAACGGAAGTTGGCACCTAAGCAAACTTAGATCAGTGAACTCACTCATGGTTCGATAAGGATAACCTTGAGGACTTTTATAGGTGAAGTTATAGGCATATGCAGAATAGTTAGGAAAAGAGCAGATGTCATCATTGTTTACAGAAGCATCAACAAGCCTGATGGTGTAGAACCCATCGCTGCTGTAGTTGATTGCTTTCACATAGTATTTATGAGAATTAAGGTAGAGGGAGGTGACATAGTTTTCACATGCTAATTCAAAGTTGGGATCACCACAGTTGTTGGGATCGTTCTTGAGGCCAAAAGGGTAACTAATATTGCGAATAATGCCACATGCAGCAGAATGGTTGCATTTTGCATTACAAGTTCGCAAGAAATGGAAGAGTATGAGAAAGAAGAGAGATGAAGGTTTGATATTCATTGTTGAGTGATTGTAAACACTAACACAGTTCATCACTTCATCCTCATATATTGCAAATTTTGTAGTACTAGACGGCTACTAATTAATTATTCACGAGTTTTCTTTCGCCAAGTGGAGCCCAAACAAGACTTTAGAGATAAATTTATATAACTAAATTAGACATGAAGTCTCTTTCAATGAGTTAAGTTTTATTCATATAAATCAGACATCCATGCAAAAAAGTCTCCATCATGCCTCATCTAAAGAGGAACCTTCCTTATTGTATTGCGAGGCATGATTTGGACATGTTGAATATTTAAGTATCTAAGTTAGCATCTATTTAATGAAGCAACTAAATTACTTGCAATTAAAACAGACCTGCAGATTCTAGTCTAGTACATTAACCAGATCAATGTTTGAAACAAAGCCATACATTTAATCATGTCAATAGAAATACTTGAATTCAAATTCATGTAAGCCAACCACCTTTGTTTCACATTTGGTCACTCTTGAACAGTTATCTCAACACACAATGAAGAATCATCACGACGAAGAAGCAAGGATCCAGAATCACCGAAGCATGTCGTACCAGATTCATCAGCATTCATTACACTTTGGTTTGACTCGTACATATAATCAGGAATCTTTAGATGTTCCACATCACCTTCCAACATATGTAGTACTTTATTCATCGATGGGCGATCATCTGGGCTCATCAGTATACACCACAATGCAACAATTGTCATCTTCCGACAAAGTATTCTTGTACTTTCATTCTCATAACTATCGTCTTTTTCGTTTGCCTTTTCAATTTCAATATCTTTGCCCTGTTTATAGATGTCATATATCCAGTACGGAAAATGCAAGCCAGAATCTTCTTTGTTTCCTTTTAAATCTCTATTTATGCCGATTATTTCCATCAGCAACATTCCGAAACTATACACATCGGCCTTATAGGAGATTGCACCAATACTTCTACAGATGAGTTCAGGAGCAACATAGCCTATGGTACCTCTAGCCATAGTCATGGTCACCGTTTTCTTATCTGTGGAGTAGAACTTTGCCAACCCGAAATCAGATATTTTAGGGACGAAGTTCTCGTCAAGGAGTATATTGTGAGGCTTGATGTCAAAATGCAGGATTTGAATGTCACACCCTCGATGCAAATACTCAATTCCACGAGCTATTCCAAGTACAATCTCGAACTTCATATCCCAACTCAAGCAACTCATTTTTGCAGGATTGAAGAGGTACTTTTCAAGAGAACCATTGGGCATGAAATCATAGACAAGAGCACGTTTGGAGCCTTGAGCGCAATATCCAACTAGCTTGACAACATTCACATGGTGGATCCTCCCAATAGTTCCAATTTCATTCATAAAGTCTTGACCATTTCCTCCAGATTTTCCGAGAAGTTTGGCTGCTACGAGATGGCTGCTTCGGAGCCTTCCTTTATAAACAGAACCATAGCCACCTTCACCTAATTTCTCTCGAAAACCTCTTGTCATCTTCTTTATATCCGAATAGGAATACCTGATTGGTGTGAGTTTGTTGTCGCTTTGTAGGTAGCACTCTATTGTGTCAATCAAAGACAAATGCCTTCTCCTAAACTTGTAGATCAAAAGCCACATTACCAAAGGATAAATGAACAACTTTGGCGCTAAGATGAGCATGATGCTTGACATGAATGCTGAGACAAGATGAGATGGAAAAAAAAACAATATTCAATTATTCTTGCACAGGTAAGAACGCACTGTAATTGTAATTATGCAACATAAATTAAAAGCTCAGTACCGACACTTAGTGGATCCGTTCCTGCCCCTGCAACAATTCCAAATATTATTTTATATTCTAAGTACATACAAATATCTTCCCTAAACTAAAACCATATTTTACCAAATTCAATATAGTAATTGGTAAGTAAGTACAACACAAATTAAAAGCTAACCAGAGTTAAGCGGATCAAATCCATAGCCTGCAAAAACAAAAGCACCATGTACATGATTAACAAACAAAAATATACTTAAGGCATATAATGAGAGTAAGGAAAGTAAGTGAGTAAATAGCATTACGGAATTTATGCTGGTAGAAAAATTGATAGGTAATGAAGCCAATGAGTCCCAAAACAGCAGTGAATCCAATTAACGCTACTACAGGAGTGCCTATAGCTGCAAACAAAAGAGCTACAATGCTTTCACAAAATTAGTCCTCTTTCTTTTCTTTCTTCATATTCCCTTTATATCAGAAAATTCACTAGTGAAATACTTAGGGAAACATATATAGATCAAGTGCTCACCTACAACGATCGGAATATATACGAGAAGGCCTGCATGGATGATTATGAAGAGATTAATTTATGTTGACTCGAACTTACTTATCTCATTTAACTCATTAACACAAAGACAAGCTTACTCGTAAGGTGTTTGGTGAAGACGTCTCTAAATCTCTCTGAATGTCCAGAATACAAAGCATTAGCAAAACTAAAAAATAAAAAATAAAACAAAATCATATAAAGGGAATGTAGCATAATCTTTCATTCTTACCCCACTTTGAATAAGTCCCACAATAAGTACAAAAGTACACATCAAATCCATACAAGAGAGATCGGTGTACTTGTGAAAGTGACACGTTGTTGAAATCATTAGATAACCACCATGACGTCATCCCTATCAGATCTACTTCACACATATGTGGTACCTCTGAGGGTTTCATCAACCCCAACTTCATATAAACATAGTTAGAATCAGCAGTAGAATTGGAGTCATCACAATCTTGATCAGTGATCTCTGTAAGGTTGAGGGAAACATTCTTCAATGGATTTGGGCAGCTCATCAAATATATTAACATTCTGGAATAAGGTGGAAATAGGTAGGCGTAGACGGACATGGAGTTGGAAGGATATAGATATGCAGGAGAAAAGGTGGGAGAGCAGATGTCGTCGTTGCCTATGGAAGCATCAGCCAACCTCAAAGTCTGATTCTCATAGCTAATCTCTTTCACAAAGTAGTTGTGAGATTGAATACGGATGTAGGTGATGTTGTTTTCGCATGATAATACAAATCTAGGGTCACCGCAGTTGTGGGGATCGCTCTTGAGGCGGAAAGGGTAGCTGATATTGGAAATGATGCCACAGGTGGAAGGACTACTGCAGTTTCCATGACAAGTTTGGAACAAACATTGGATGATGAGTGCAAGAAAAACAAGCAAGAGAGATGAAGATGATGAATGTTTAGTCATTATTGATTGATATTTTAGAATACTAATTTGCAGTTTATGATTTGTGTGGCTTGTTATAATGTACATTAGGCGGACATAGACTGAGTCTTTTCCTAAGGTCCACTTACAAACAATAATAGTATGGATTTTTTTTCTTTCTTATTTTGGTTTGACTTCTATATTACTTGTTTTTTAAGTGACAAGTGTAATTAAATAAAACTCGAGCTCCCTAACCTTGCGCCGCATGTTTAGTGAGGTTGATGAACAATTGAATATTTTAATTTCTTTTTTTAAATTCATACTATCTTTTACAATACATAATTTTTGGTGCACAGCACGGGACCAGTATAATGATTAAAAAGGGTAGTTGCAGGTTTCATCAATCTTGGTTAATTAAGAATACAAGTTCATATATACTTATGTAGAATGGTTAAATACTACTAAATGCTGCAATTAGAAGTATAATTAGTTAATGTATCAATACTTTTAGCAGTTTTACTATCTTTGAAATCATTGTGGATTAATGTAAATGTATCTGAACATTGAGAGCTTTTAAGATCATGATTAACGCTTCAAGTAAAATATTCAAAATCCTCGACAGATTCAACGAATAACATGCAAACCACCACCCCAATAATATTGTATGCATCTATTCAGTTATATTGGATCATTCTGGTTATTGCTACAAGCTTGCCTGCTTCTGTGACACAGCGAATTCATCAGAAAAAAATGGCTTACAATCTTGAACCCCTAATCACCATCCTTCAACATATATTGAGTCCTGAGCAAACACGCTGGATTCTTGACCATGAAAAAAATCTGTTCTAGAGAAGCTACAAACACTTTCCTTTGTGAGACTAATTGATCAGCTTTCAGTTATTAAGGGAGGTTTCTTTGAAAGGATTCCCAATATCAAGAAGTTGGGATTCACATATGATATATCACCATCAAGGCAAGTTGATCTCAGCCATCTTCACAAACTCGAAAAGTTAACCGTGGAAGAATCTAATTGTTGTACTGTTCTTCCCATGATCAAACTTCCTTCTGCTCTTAGAAATTTAACCCTGCTCAGCTGTGACATATCTCGTGGAGTCTTGATTGAAGACTCTGTATGCACTGCCGGATTTGGAGGTTCTGAAAATAGAGGGATGTGTTTTCACAGAAGACTGCAACACTGAAAGGTGGGAGGTAGAAGAAGGAGACGAGTTCCCCTCGCTGCAGTTTCTATATCTCTATAGATTGGATTTGGTGCGTTGGAGTGCAGATGAGACCAACTTCCCAAGACTCCGCCACCTATTTTTGGACAAGTGCTTGAAGCTAGAGGAAATCCCGAGTGGCATTGGAGAAATAACAACGCTTGAATTAATCGAGTTAGTAGATCGTAGTGCTTCAGCCGAGGCCTCTGCACAACAGATTGAGGAGGTGCAGCAATCTGAGTACGACAACTACGATTTCCAAGTTCGTATACGTTCTGCTTCGTCTTGAAGGAAGCTATTGTTTCTTTTACTTCCAATCTTGATTCCAGTTCTGGACTTATTACTTTGTCATCATGAAATGATTGTCTATTCAGTCTACGTTGAGACTAAATGTCTTATTTACAGAATAGAAGTTTCATTAAAGAAAAGGTAAAGGATAGAAGAACTTGGAAGCTTAAAGATAATTAAAATCTCAGTGCACTAAGAACAGGAACCACATGCTGCCCAGCCAAGAGTTTCAATAGAATATGCATGTACAGACAAAATCTCATTTCTTAACAACATTGAACACAATTTATTACATTAATTTTTCCACAAACCGATTTTGCACACATGATCACTCTTGCAAAGTGATCTCAACACTGAGTGAAGCATCACGCATGATGTAGTAAAGATACAGAATCAGTCGAGCATGCACTAATTCCGGTTTGATCCACATTCACTACAGTCTGAGCAGACTGAGACGGATAATGAGGAATCAGAAGACGTCCAACATCACCTTCCAACATTTCCAACACTTTTTTCATCGATGGCCGATCATCTGGACTCATCTGTATGCACCATAATGCAACTATTGTCATTTTCCGAACAAGTTTCTTCACACTATCATTATCCCCATCTTCATCAGCTCTTTCGATTTCAATGTCTCTACCCTTCTCAAAACAATCATAAATCCAATATGGAAAACACAAGCTAGAATCGGCATGGTTTCCTATCAAGTCTCTCTTCAAGCCCACCATTTCCATCAACATCATCCCGAAACTATATACATCAGCCTTATAAGACACTGCACCAATACTTCTACTAATGAGTTCGGGAGCAACATACCCTATGGTCCCTCTAGCAGCAGTTAGTGTCAGTGTATTCTTATCCACAGAGATAAATTTTGCTAGGCCAAAATCAGATATTTTCGGAACAAACTTATCATCAAGAAGTATATTATGAGGCTTGATGTCAAAATGCAGAATTTGAACATCACACCCTTGGTGTAAATACTTAATCCCTTGAGCCACTCCAATGATAATTTGATACTTTGTATCCCAACTCAGTGATTTCAACTTCTCTTTGTTGAAGATGTACTTTTCAAGAGAGCCATTGGGCATGAAATCCAAGACAAGAGCTCTCTTTGAGCCTTGTGCACAATATCCAACTAGCTTCACCACATTGACATGGTGTACCCTTCCAATAGTTGCGATTTCATTTATAAAATCTTGCCCGTTTGCTCCGGACTTTCCGAGCATTTTCACTGCTACGTCATGACCACTTCTGAGCTTTCCTTTGTAAACGGAACCATATCCTCCTTCGCCTAATTTATCTTGGAAATTTCTAGTTATTTTTTTTATGTCAGAGTAGGAATACCTGATAGGCACTAGTTTGTTGTCGCTTTGCAGGAAGGATTCTATTGTGTTATATGTGGACCTATGCCTTCTTCTGCATTTATGGATCAAAAGCCACAACATGAAAGGGAAAAGTATGATCCTTGGTGTTATGATGATCAACTCTCCTAGGATGGGAAAAGAAAACAAAGTCAAATAAAGTTCTTCAAATGCTTCCTCAACTAGAACAACACAGTCACACGATCAAATTCTTTTCCTTCTGAGCTTTTAAACACATTCATATTTAGAACTAGATAACTTAGGAACGCACCTATGAATAGTAGAAAGAGAGGATATTTGACATTATCTGCAAGCACACCACCTAGCACACGATGATAAGCAAATTAACACAAACATTATGATAAACTATACTCCACTAAAGAGCAAATGAATGTAAGGATTCTGACCTATTTCAAGTATCCCGAACGACAGATATAGGAAAATATATAAGAGTAGTGTCATGGCGACGAAACCGATTATGGTCATTACAGGAGGGCTTATCACTGCCATCGAAAGACCTGAAATACTTTTGACACAATCAGAATATTTCTCATCATAAGTGTTGAGACTAAATTATAATATAGTAAAGTAGGATTATAAGGAATTAATTATTAAGTGCGCACCCACAATGACCGCTAGAAACAGGATAAACTCTGCAAATATCAAGAGAATATATATGTTAATTAAGGTTCAAAGTTAATACAGTATATAATCTCATAACCACATCTAATGAAGATTAATGGAATTCTTACCGAAGGAGAGGCTTGAGAAGGTTTCTGCATTTTCCAAGATGCAGTCAAAAGGCATTAATTAGTACACCAATAATATAAAAAATTATTGAGTTTACTAGTGAGTGAGGTGTGTATAGGGTTGTTAAAATTTACCGAAAAAACGGTATACCGTACAGACCGTACCGAAAAATACCGTAAAATACCGAATATAAGGTATACCGAAATTTTTGATAAGGTATCATACCGTACCGAACTTTTAGGTAAGGTAAATGTATAATTTTTCCAAATATCGAGGTATACCGTCATATACCGTACCGCCGTATATATCAAAAAAATTGGTATATACCGTTATTTTGGTATATATCGATATATATATATATATATGTACACATATATTTATAATATTACATGTACATATATATTCTATTTGAATTATAAGAAAATTATTTATTCATAAATTATGAATTATAATTAATAAATATGAATGACAAACTACAAAAACATGTGAATATATAGATAATTAAAAAGATTGAACACTAACTTATATACTACTTAATATCTTAAATAATAACGATAAACTAATATATATATATATATATATTGTTACATAACTAAATAATTATAATATAATTAGACGATCTATTAGTTACTAAATATAATATAAGTTGTAATATATAATTAATGAAAATATATTATTATTTTTATAATATATCATACATAAATGATCAAATTAATTATAATTATATGCCTAAATCTAGTTAATTAGTTATATGAAAATACAATAATATAGTTAGTTAATATATTGTAATTAATTATATGATATTAGTGGTTTATCTCATAAATTATGTTATTAAAAAAATAATATTTTATGTTTTTTATATGTTAGACCTTGTTTAAGGTGATTTTCATTATAAATAAATTCTGGTATATCGCAAAAAAAAGGTATATCGAATTAAGATAAGATATACCGAAAATAAATAAGTTTTGGTATACCGTGTAAGAAAGGTATACCGAAGATGATGGAGATGAGACAAAAGATCAGACTCTTATATGTATTTCCTCATTCCTATCAAGCATGAAACACTTTGTTTATTGAGATGTTTCAATAAGTTGTTTCATTCTAAAAATAGTAAAAATTATTCCTTAAAAAAGGCGTAAATTCTACCATTCTTATCACTTTTACACTATTTTATACATTTTTTTCAATAACCCTTGCGATAGAAAAAAGTGACATGGTTAATGAGATTGAGGTGAGGGAGTATTCCATAAATCTAAGCTCATCTTGCATTCTTACCCGAAAAAGGGTCGTCTGTGTCTGTGCAGTAAAAGCAAACGGTCAGGTTAAATCCGTACAAGAGAGCTTGGTGGATTTTTGAAAGTGAAGCGTTCTTCAAATCATTAAATTCCAACCATGATGCCATCACTACCATTTCTGAACTGCACATATGTGGTACCTCTGAGGCATTCATCCTGCCCACCTTTACATAAACATATCTGATGGAATATTGGGATGAATTGAAACTAGGAATAGAGGCACAGTCTGCAGTAATATCTGTGAAGAGGGAAGAATTCTTCAACGGATTTGGGCAGCTTATAAAATTAATTGGCTGGGATATAGGTTCATATGTGGGGATTTTGTAAGGATACTCTCTAACGGAGAAGTAGATATCCTTATACATAGAGGAGTTGGGAAAAGAGCAAGTGTCGTCCTTGTTTATAGAAGCATCAACCACCCTCACGATGGGGTCATCATCGTAGTTTGGTTTGCTGTAGTAGATTTCTTTGACATAGTACTTGAGGGATTTGAGGTAGAGGAAGGTGACATTGTTTTCGCATGCGAACTCAAATCTGGGATCACCGCATTTCTTGGGGTCGCCCTTGAGCCGAAAAGGGTAGCTAATATTGCGAATATCGCCACAGGCAGAAGGCTTGCAGTGTGGTAGTGACCATGTTTGGGAGAAATATTGGACTAGTAAGACAATCAAGAGAAACGAAGAGATGATTGCCTCCATTGATGATTGAATAACAACACTGGCTGCTTCTGCCAAATGCACCTACAATTTAAACCTATATTTATATTGTTGGACTCATGTGCAATGTGGACATTATTAAGTCTTCATAAATAAGATAAAGATATTTCTCTAAATCATTACTTTTTTTTCTTTAAATTACTACAACACTTTAAAATTAAGTAAAATTTTCTTAATTTGTGCGAAAAAAAGAAATATTTCTCTTTAGAGAGACGGAGTAGTATGTTTTAATTTAACTTTATGGAGTACTTAATAGGTTCATTCTACCTAAATTTATAATATTTTTAGGATTGATAAATTTAAAAATAGTATATCATTTAAAAAAATAATTCAAATAAACGGTAATTATTTTTAATAAATATTAATTAAAATAATAAAATTACTCGTAAAGCATAGAATGTGAGACACATTGTACATTCTTTAGTAAAAGGAGTAAACATATAACTTTATTTTATTTTATTTTTATTTCTCTGACTAACTTTAAGGGAAAAAAATGAATTATTACTATATTAGTCAATAAAGAGTGTGAGGAGTGAGCACATATTTTAAAGAGATGATGTAAAGTGCCTTTTTTATCAAAAAAAAAAACACAAAATAATATATATGTGTGTGTAACGATTAAAATGTTAAAATTTTGTAAGATGATATTAAAAAAGGTCTCAGAGGAGTTATTTTAATTACTTTGTTTAAAATTTATTAATCCTCAATCAGAATATATTAATTATCAATTAAGTGTAATGGTATTAATTACAACCAAAGTTACTTTGGGACTTACATCACATGTAGTTGTGATGTATATACTCCCTCCATATTTTAATAAGTGTCCAATTTTAATAAATCACACATACCAATAAAATAAAAATTTTATTTATATACTCTTTATTGAATAACATAATAAATACATTCATACAAATAATATCAAATTCCAATAAGTATTAAATAAGAACAAAATTGAAAAATTGTCATAAATATACTCTGAAATTTTGAAATAGGACACTTATTTAGAAAGAAAAAAAAAAGTGAAATATGACACTCGGTGGGAGTATACCATGAAGAGTTGTTATCAAATTTTTAATCATAACTGAGTCATCTTTTTCTTTTATCAGGGATGGATAGAAAGCTAGTATTACATTACTTTTGTCTAAATCAATGCTTTATAGGCTTGGTGGCCTCTTTTTATTTATTGAATAAGACTTGTAAGGTACTAAGGTTGGATCACACCTTATCACGTGTTGCACACATCAAGCATTTTATCATTTATAATTTATTAATAGGAATCCGTGTTGAAATTTGTGTGACGTTATTTGACTCTTCTGATCATATGTTTTGGCTTATGAACGCTGGTGTTTGACTGAGCTTATAATAAGCTCTTTAAAAGTGTTTGGTAGGATTTAGAATTCATTAAAAATATTATTTTTTTTATTCCATGTGCGATATATGTATCATTGAATGTGTACGACATTGGAGATAGAAGGAACAATCTGGATTAATCGATGATATTTTTTATATTTCTCCAAAATGTCTTTATGGCATAGCGGAATGAGACATATTCCTTGCTTGGGGAATGTAATAGGAGTACTATGAAACAGGAAGAGATATGCTATAAATCGTCCGCTCTGGAATGATCTCGAGTGATCCAATCGGACACTGTACCATTGACTCTATAGTTGGACAAGCATATATATATTTGTTGGGTTTGTCTATTATATTCATATTAGGAACACTTAATTCAAGGAAATTAATTAATTCATGTTAGTTAGGTAATTGCGAGAATAAAATTAAATAAAATTAGAGTCAAATATTTTCATAGACAATAGATGTAAATCTCGGATGAAAATGACAAATTTTGGTCTGCTCATTAACAAATTAAACACCTCTTGAATTTTGAAGTCTTACAGATATATAAATACATACAAGTAATAATAATAATATTCATTGATAGGTATAGTTGATCACTAATTTAATTATTTATGAGGAATAGGACCTAGGCTAGGCTAGGCTGGGCTTGATTACCAATTTATTACAATTGTCTCACACTTGCGTGGTGTAAATAAAATACCAAAAAACTCTACAAAAACATTGCCACATGATGAAGAAATGACAAAATAAATTGAAGAGTGAAAATATATATAGATAATGATAAAAAAAAAGGGCAAATGAATGTAAAATTAGATTGTTAGTTCTTACAATTGTGCATCAAAGTAAGTGAGGGTACTAATACACCGATCATCGCCGCTACAATTTTAACTGCTGAACCAATTGAAGAAGCTGAAACAGTATTTTTCATATTTTAGATTTTTGTTATTCCATAACAATATTTTATTGAAAAAGGACGACTTATTTTACATAACAATGAGCAGAGCAATCACGAGAAGCGCTGCAGATATACAACATATATATATATATATATACTATATTATATAAGGATCATAATGAATATATGTTGATATTAAAGTTATGTACTAATAATTAAGCACAAAATCAGACTAATTAGGCTTATATCTTAAACTCTAGCTTCCCTTGAACTTCATCTAGAGTTTCGTTTTTATTTGTGTAGTGTTGTATGCGTATTAATTACGAACAAGTATAAGTCCGGAATATATTTATTATTTAGGGAACCAAGGGCGTATCCGTAATTTGTGCTACCTAGGTGTGAAATATCATACATATTTTTAATGCGAATATGATATGATTATTAATACAGTTTTAATGGTTCATTAAAATAAAGGCCAATCCATACAGGTCGGACCAATTTTTGCCGACCTTAATGAATATAGAGGGAAAAAAAGGTAATATAAATTATAATTTGAAAAACAAAAATAGAGAGCGTGCAAATTCACACCTGCATGTAATAAGTAGCTTCCGAGTGAGTTGGGCCCTACAAAGTGCATCTAAGTATTCATTATTATGAACAATAAAGAAGAGTATAAATACTTATAAATATATGAAGTTATCTAAAGATTCTTACAGCAGTCCCCAAATGAAGTTAACGAGAGTGTTAATACAACACCAATTGATCCCATGATTATTGTCACACGTGGGCTTACACCTGCAATTAACAACACTTCTTTCTTTTCTTCTTTTCACAAATTTATATTTCTAGCTATCTCATTCATGTCAAGAAATTGATAAAGAAGGGGAAAAAAAAAATTAGTGGTACATAAATTAGTAACTCACCTAGAATGGCCAGAGGGATTAGAAGCAGCCCTGCAGAGATATACATGAGGATTATGAAAATTTGAAGATAATACAATGTTGAAATTCAATTCGTCTCTCATAAACACAAACATTATAATTAATTTATAAAAAAGAATGTAAAACTAATGGTAGTTAGAATTCTATTTCATAATTAATTAGTGAAGGGCATGCAACGCCCAACCAAGACTTGTATTAATTTTGTGATCCATCACATAAGCTTTAATCAATCACAATCGTTGTTCCAATTACAATAATATTCATAATTAATGAGAGTGGGTACTTAAAAATAGGTTAAACGTCACCTTTTAACCCCGGCTAATTTCTTGATTATTTCAACCATTTTTCAATTTATCTTTCTTATGTTTTCTCCAGTTCTTTATGCTAGATTCAAGAAATAATTCTTCATATCTAGACTTTGAACTTGAAATTGTCAAATTATTGATGTTGAAAGCATAAACAGGGGAGAACAGAGATTGAAGTAATAGTAATATCAATGTTAGGGTAACAATCTTTATATGAAAAGCTAGTCACTCTTGGATAGTAATCTCATGACTAGACAAAGCAACATCACGAGAGAGCAAAGATACAGTATCACTTGACCATGTTTCCCAGCTGCTGTCTTCCTCTTTCACCACAATCTGGGTTGATTCGGATGGATACTTAGGTATCCGAAGACGTTCAACATCACCTTCCAACACATCCAACACTTATTCATCGATGGCCGATCATCTGGATTCATCTGTATACACCACAACGCAACTATTGTCATCTTCCGAGCGAGTTTCCGCACATCACTATCATCATCCTCATCAAAATCTCCTATCGCAATGTCCACCCCGTGATCGAAACGATCGTATATCCAACATGGAAAGTACTTGGTAGAATCACCATCTTTCTCCACCATGTCCCTTTTTAATCACGCCATTTCCATCAACAACATTCCAAAACTATACACGTCAGCTTTATAAGACACGTGGCCAATACCCCTATTGATCAATTCAGGAGCAACGTAGCCTATGGTTCCTCCGATTGCAGTCAATGTCATCGTGTTCTTATCCGTGGAGCAAAACTTCGCTAGCCCGAAATCCGACACCTTAGGGACAAACTTATCATCAAGAAGTATATTATGAGGCTTGATATCGAAATGCAAGATTTGAATATCACAGCCTCGGTGCAAATACTCAATCCCTCGAGCCACTCCAATGACGATCTCAAACTTCCTTTCCCAATTCAAGGATTCGACATTTTCCTGATTGAAGATGTACTTGTCAAGGGAGCCATTAGGCATGAAATCGAATACAAGAGCACGTTTGGAGCCTTGTGCACAATATCCAACTAGATTCACAACATTGACATGATGAACCCTTCCAATAGTTGCGATTTCATTCATGAAATCTTTGCTATTTGCTCCTGACTTTCCAAGAACTTTTACAGCTACATAATGACCACTGCGGAGCTTTCCTTTGTAAACACAACCGTAACCACCTTCTCCTAGTTTGTGTCGAAAGCCTTTAGTTATCCTCTTTAGTTCAGAATACGAGTACCTAATGGGGGCGAGTTTGTTGTCGCTTTGTAGGTAGGATTCTATTGTGTCGTATTCAGACAAATGCCTTCTTCGGAATTTGTAGATCAGAAACCACACTATGATAGGATAAATGATTAGCCTTGTAGCAAAGAGGATGAGGATGCTTGAGAAAAAGCCTGAGATGAGAATAATTAATAAAAAATCCTCAAAATTAATTTTTACTATTTGCGTACAAGTAACTCTATTATATATTTAAGATGAAATATGGATATAAGTTAAAATACATATTTTAATAAATAAAAGATATTAAAAAATATTCAATTACATGAGCGCATGAGCAAACTTATATTTCATGCTATTGCGTAAAATGAATATTTTTTATTTTTTATTTTTAAATAAATATTTTTATTTTTATTTTACAAAAATTGATAATTTTACGTATTACCCTACAAAAATAGTAGAGCATAGATTAAGGGCTAACCGGAACTTAGTGGACGCCATCCAATTCCTACAAAAACACCACACACATGAATATATGAAAATATTATATAAATTGTATAATAATTAAATACTAGATGAATATTAAAGAAAGATCCACACTTTTATAATTAGAATAGATTGTTATAACATGCTAATTAATACTAGTTAGGAATTTGAGTTAATAACTAATACAGAATAAAGTAAGGCTCACCTGTGCCAAAAGAATCAAAACCACTATCTGCAAGCACAGCGCGTAAAAATAAGATAGGAGAGAATTAATTAAGAGAGAAAATGAGAGTCAAAGGAGATGATGAGAATGGAAATTAATCAATTAATTAATTAAGTAGTGTTACTATATTTTCTTAAGTAGTCCAATTGATATAAAATGAAGGTTATGAGTCCCACTACAGCTGTTAATCCAATGATGATCATCACTGGTGGAGCTACTGCTGCACATAACAAAACTGGAGAGAACAATGTTTTCACTCACTCAATTAATTACTCTTTTTAACTTCATTTATATCGGAAATTTATAAATTGAAATATGTAAGGGAAAAATATAATAAATATGTGCACCTAAAGTAACCGGAATAATCAGGATAGGACCTGCAATTAAAACAAACGAGATAACTTGTGAGTTCTAATTGTATCTATGTTTGAAGTTCCAAGATATACATATCTCATACACTAGTTTTGGAATGCTTACTTATAAGCCTTTTGACGAAAAAGTTTCTAAATTCAACTGCATTTTCCAAATAACAAACTCATTAATTAGCAAAACAAAATTAAATGAAAATAAGATTAAGAGAAGTCTTACACCACTTTGTGATTGTTGTGGTGCACCTGGACAAGGAACAGAAATCGAGCTCAAATTCATACAACAGAGATCTTTAAGCAAGATTTCTTTTTATTCTTTAAACGGATGAAAACTAGAGTCAACGTAGTAAATCATATACTCCCTCCGTTTTTTTATAAGTGTCCTATTTTGATATATTTTTTGTTTTATAATAAGTGTCCCATTTCAAAAATCTAGACAAAAAATGTATCATTTTTCTCATTTTACCCTTATTTAATATTTTTATAATATGAAAGTAAAGTGTATGAATGCATTTATAAAAGTGTGAATATAATAAATTGATGAGGTTATATAAGTAAATGTAATACTTCATTAGTATGCGTAAATAAATGAAATAAGACACTTATAAAAAAAGGGAGGGAGTATACTATATTGATGATTATAATTTTGAAGTCTAGATATATTATAGGGCTTTGGGAAAGCAATGAGAACATATAGGAAAATGTTTGAAACGAAAACAGGGGAGACGAGAACCGACACGTGACTACTGCAGAGTGCAAACTGATAGTAATAATTATACTCATAATCTGCAATCTGATTTGAGGATTCTATTAATGATATGTATGAATAGAAGGACTTTAACTGAGCTTTTATAAAACAATCACAATACTATAACAAGTTGTCTTATGTCACTTTCGAAGCTCAGACTGATAGATAACGAAGCAAAATATATAGAGTTACAGTGTTTCTGCAATTTCTGCTACGTTTAGAATAAATTGCTTTAAAGAGCTAATCAAAAGATCATACTAATAGATAGAAATGAAACATAGCAACTACAAATGCTAAATCATTATAATGAGAGTTGTTGTTACACAGTTACTCAATCTTCAATAGTAATCTCCACACTAGGCATAGCAACATTGTGATGAGTCAAGGATACAGAAGCATTTGAACCTGTACCCAAGCTGCTCTCATCTTCACTTATTGCCATGTATGAAGATTGAGACGGATATTCAGGAATCTTTAGACGCTCAACATCACCTTCCAACATATTCAACACTTTACTCATTGATGGTCGATCATCTGGATTCATTTTTATGCACCATAATGCAACTATGGTCATCTTCCGAACAAGTTTCTTCACGTCACTATTGTCATTTTCATCAAAACTTCCAATTTCAATATCCATCCCTTGATCAAACTGGTCGTATATCCAACACGGGAAATACTTGCTAGACTCATCATCTTTCTTTGTCATTTCTCTATTTAAGCCTGCCATTTCTATCAACATCATCCCAAAACTATACACATCGGCTTTGTAAGATACTTGGCCAATACCTCTATTGATCAATTCAGGCGCAACATAGCCTATGGTTCCTCTGATAGCGGTCAAGGTCATCGTTTTCTTCTCCGTGGAGCAAAACTTTGCTAGCCCGAAATCAGATATTTTAGGCACGAACTTGTCATCAAGGAGTATATTATGAGGCTTGATATCAAAATGCAAAATTTGAATATCACAGCCTCGGTGCAAATACTCAATCCCTCGAGCCACTCCAACGGCGATCTCAAACTTCCTTTCCCAATTCAAGGATTCAGAATTTTCCCGATTGAAGATGTACTTGTCAAGGGAACCATTGGGCATGAAATCAAAGACAAGTGCACGTTTGGAGCCTTGTGCACAATATCCAACTAGGGTGGCGATATTGACATGGTGGATCCTTCCAATAGTAGCAATTTCATTCATAAAGTCTTGACCATTACCTCCAGATTTTCTAAGCAATTTAACAGCTACATGATGGCCACTTCGAGTCTTTCCTTTGTAAACAGAACCAAAGCCGCCTTCTCCTAATTTATGTCGAAAACCTCTAGTCATCTTCTTTATTTGTGAGTATGAGTATCTGATCGGCACAAGTTTGTTGTCACTTTGTAGGAAGGATTCTATTGTGGCGAATTCAGACAAATGTCTTCTTCGGAATTTGTAGATCAAAATCCATATTACCAAAGGATAGATGATAAACCTTGTCGTACAGATCAACATGATGTTTGAGATGAAACCTGCGACGAGATGGAAAAACAACTGAAAGGAGAAATCCTTTATTCTTGTATAAGTGACTTCATTTTACTTCAGTCAACTTAAACACATCAGAACATGAAACTGTATATGCAACATAAATTTAGAGCCCACCGGTACTTAACGGATCCATTCCGGCCAATGCAAAAACAGCACATACATGATAACCAAGTATTAAATACAAAAATTAAAATGAAATGTACTCGTGATGAAACACAAACACATTAAAGGAAGAAAAGAAGTTACTAGTTTTGACACATAGAAGTAACAAATTGCGTAAGTTAGTAAATGACTATAACATAAACTAAGAGCTCACTTGATCTGGATGGATAAAATCCATACGCATATGCTCTAGAGTAGTTAAATTGAAAGCCAATGAAGTATAGGAGTCCCAATACAGCAGCGATAGATATGATCGCCATTACTGGTGGGGCTACTGCTGCACATAACATCACTAGAACCAATGTTTTTCCAAAATTAAAATTTCTACTATTCTGGCTAGCAATTCACCAAATTCTGTCTAAAATGTTGGCTTGCTTGGCTTCATATATGGAGTAATATTTATGGAAAGATAATTGATTAAGTGCGCACCTGCAATGGCTGGAATGAGTAGGACAGGGCCTGCATGATTATTAACGGTTTATATATGTTTAAATCAACAAAAAAATATCATAATTCATAACTGAAAGTGCGATCGAGTTAAAGGAGTCTGATAATATATGCTTACTTGAAAATCGACTGAAGAAGACGTCTGTAATTTTTTCTGCAATTTCCAGAACTATTACTATTAGCATCAAAATATATATGTATATAACAAATAATTGAAAAGGAAGAGAGTTGTTAAGTGTTAGGAATATATATGTAATGAAAGTTTGTGGAATATCAAAGATGGCATCTCCCTTTTGGAGTTTGTGAATGGGAGTATATCGCATATTACTTCACAAAAACTACAAATCTAATTTAACATCAACGATTAATAGGTTATAGAAATGAGGTCATCATAATTCCTTAGTCCATGAAAAAACAGAGCCATTCTTAGAAGTCGCGGTTCGGTTCGGTTAGATTCCGAAACCGAAAATGAATCCGCAGTGCGATTTCGGTTTTAGAATCGGGTTGGCAGTTTTTTGCTCCACTAAAACCGCTCCAACCTCCACTTGGTTCCAGACTAGAGCCATAATTTTGACTTAGGGTTTGGGCTTTTGTCTTTTGGCAGCCTCTAGCCATTCTTACCCCATGTTGTGGATGGATAGATTCCGCAGTCTGGACAGTATAGCAGTTCAAATCCATACAATAGAGATTTGTGGATTTCCGAAAGGGATACGTTGTTCCAATCCCTAAATCCCGACCATGATGTCACCGTTATGAGGTCTATTTCGCACGCTTCTGGTACCTCATGGACTGCCATGAAGCCCAGCTTCACATATTTGGGATGGGATGCACAATCTGTAATATCAGTAAAGAGGGAAGAATTCTTCAATGGAAGCGGGCACCTTATAAAATAAATAGGCAAGATTCTTCCTTCAGTATGTTCAGGTATTTCGTTAGGCATATAATAACGATAATCATAATTATAACGAAAAGTGAAGAGGAGATCGAAAACTGGTGCAGAAGAATTGGGGAAAGAGCAGGTTTCATTAGTAATGGAAGCATCAACCAGGCGGATGGTGGTGTTTTGGTAGTTGATATCTTTGACATAGTATCTATGAGAGTTGAGATAGACGAAGGTCACATTGTTTTCGCATGCAAATTCAAATCTGCGATCACCGCAGTGGATGGGGTCGCCCTTGAGGCGGAAAGGGTAGCTAATATTGCCAATAACGCCACATGCTGAAGGAGTGCACTGTGCATCACAACTTCTCAAGAGATGGAGTGAAAATATGAAGAGAGTTGAACAAGCAAGGAGAAGGGTGGTGTGAGTTGTCATCATCACAAAATTAAACAAAAGAAAACGTAACTAGATTGGATTTCAAGAAGATGCAGCAATGCACTACATATATGTATATTGATCGATAGTGGGTGGACTTGAATGAATATCCAAGTCTTCTCCCATAGGAGTAGGACTTAGCAAGGTCTTTGTAATTATTATTGCGGACTCAGTCTTGTCCATAACGTCTTTGATAAGGATATATGGTTTTAATTAGTCAAATCTTCTCTCACTTGGTTTCCCTCCAAAACCTTTATGAGAGAGAAGATTTGGCTTTTCTATGCACGTACTTTAAATTTCAACAAATATATATATTTATCGTACTTATATCATGTTAATATTTTATAATATACTAAGTATCTCTTTTCTTTTCACTATGACATTTATAAAATCAACAAATACATTATGAAAAAAATTTAAAATCTCAAATTGAGTTTCTCAAACCCAATCGAAATTTTGTCACTTAATTTTTAATTTACGTTTAGTAATTAGAGATGAAAAATAAATTTCAAATTTTGAGAAAAGTTCAGATCTAATATTATGTATTAGTAATAATTTCATATTTTAATAATTGCAAACAAAAAGGTTACGTTCTTTAATAAATTGAAAACATGAAATAATATGATAATAAAAATATTGTACTCATTGAAGGATAATGTATTGCATTTATTTTGTGATTACATGTAGTTTATTATTTCATCACGTTAAAAAATTACACATATTAATTTATTGACATGTCACAAACGACAAATTTGTGATTCATCTATTCAAAATGAATTAAGGGGACTTTCCACAATACATTTCAATGATATAACAAACGGTAATTCTACTTATATGTACCTTAAGATTTGTTAGTTGTAATTACAATATGAACATTTAAAGATAACAATGAATTCAAGAGCACTAGCTCATATCACTCGAATAAGCTAACATTTCAAAGTGGAAATGGTTGAATATCTATCTTTTACTGATTAAGCAGATGAAAAATCAAATTAGAATCTTATAGAAGATGCTACAATAATATCATATTACACTTCAAAGTCTACTAATTATGTGAGAAGTAATGTTGATGTATAAATCTATTAATATATTAAAATGTAGTTTGGGTAGCTACTTTTTGGAGCCAAATCATATATAATATCAATTGTTTTTGAAATAATCTGTAATCATCATATATTCATTCAAGATTCTTAATTTTAATACATTTTTTCTTTTATGCAATTTTTGCAGCAATCATCATATCCTACTACCTACAAATCTATTAATAGTACAACTTATTATTTAAAAACCACTAGAATAGTAAATACATTTAAATATAATTATTTTTTTTCCGTTTCTTCATCATTTTATTTTAATAAAATCATTCAATTTCGTTCGTGTAACTATAAGCAATATGCATATTAAGTTAAAGATATTGACAATAACTTTAATTTTTTATATGACATGAAATAAAAAAAATTAATATGAAAATGTTACGATCATTTAAAAATGTTATGACAGGTTTTTGGATTAGATGGAAGCAAAAAAGAAATATCCAAAAGCAAGAGAGTTAACTTATGATGAGTATGAACCAAATTAGTTTGGAAGAAAGATAATAGAGAATGATGTCCGAGATATAATTTAATAGAAATTGTTAATGTGATAATTTCATATACATCAAGAATATTTTTTATATTACAATATATTAATTTATTATTTAAATTGATTGAATATTAATTTAATATAAAAAAAATTTCAATAACATAAAACAATATATATTAGAAGAATTAAACAATTAATGCTACCCGTGCATAGCACGGGAGCATCACTAGTCAAGACTCAAAGCAAGACTTTTTGATTACTTGTTTTGTGGTCACAGACTAATTTAGATATGTAAGGACCTCTGTCTCAAAGTTGTCGGGGTCATATATGTCTTTGTTTAACCACATACTCTCTCACTCACACAAATTAATATGAAAAAATCAATAAAAAATTCACAATTTTTATAGAACTGAACCAATTTGCATGGGACAAAGAGACTAACTGAGCTATTTCTGCGCTGGCGAATTGTATCCTAGTACCAAGATGGTACTTGCAACATCACCTTCAAAATACTATTGAGGTGGATCAGTGGATGATACTTGATAATGCATATTCAAGCAATAATTTTCTCATTTGTTGGTGCAATTGTTCTATTGAACCAAGAATTTAATATTCAAGAATTAGTAGACTTTCAACATCAGCTTCCAATATTAATTGCCTACACTTTTAGTCATCAGTGGAGGATCACCTAGATTCATTTGTATGCACTACTATAATGTCATCTCATTCCCATTAAGACTTTCCCCACTATCATTTCTTTCCTCTACTTTTTCAATCTTGAGGTCTATGCCCTGGAAATACTTGCTAGAAACATCATTGTCCATCTCCACAAGCACCATCCCCAAATTATACTTTTGTTGACCAACTCTGGAGAAACATATCCTATAGTTCATCTAGCAACAATCATGCTCATTGTGTTCTTTTTTAGGATATCTTATAATCCTACTCAGTAAACACTACATAACTTAATAATGAGAGCTGCTTTTGTACAGTTAGTCACTCTTCAATAATAATCTCCACACTAGGCATAGCAACATTGTGATGAGTCAAGGATACAGAAGCATTTGAACATGTACCCAAGCTGCTCTCATCTTCACTTATTGCCATGTATGAAGATTGAGACGGATATTCAGGAATCTTTAGACGCTCAACATCACCTTCCAACATATTCAACACTTTACTCATTGATGGTCGATCATCTGGATTCATTTTTATGCACCATAATGCAACTATAGTCATCTTCCGAACAAGTTTCTGCGCATCACTATTGTCATTTTCATCAAAGCTTCCAAATGCAATATCCATCCCTTGATCAAACCGGTCGTATATCCAATACGGGAAATACTTGCTAGACTCGCCATCTTTCTTTGTCATGTCTCTCTTTATGCCCGCCAATTCCATCAACATCATCCCAAAACTATACACATCAGCTTTATAAGATACTTGGCCAATACCTCTGTTGATCAATTCAGGCGCAACATAGCCTATGGTTCCTCTAATAGCGGTCATGGTCATTGTACTCTTCTCCGTAGAGCAAAACTTCGCTAGTCCAAAATCAGATATTTTAGGCATGAACTTGTCATCAAGGAGTATATTATGAGGCTTGATATCAAAATGCAAGATTTGAATGTCACAGCCTTGATGCAAATACTCTATCCCTCGAGCCACTCCAAGTGCAATCTCAAACTTCATCTCCCAATTCAAGGAATTCATATTTTCTGGGTTGAAGATGTACTTTTCAAGGGAACCATTGGGCATGAAATCAAAGACAAGGGCACGTTTGGAACCTTCTGCACAATATCCAACTAGGGTGACAACATTGACATGGTGGATCCTTCCAATAGTAGCAATTTCATTCATAAAGTCTTGACCATTACCTCCAGATTTCCCAAGTAATTTAACAGCTACAAGATGACCACTTCGAGTCTTTCCTTTGTAAACAGAACCAAAGCCACCTTCTCCTAATTTATGTTGAAAACCTCTAGTCATCTTCTTTATGTGTGAGTATGAGTATCTGATTGGCACGAGTTTGTTTTCACTTTGTAGGAAGGATTCTATTGTGGCGAATTCAGACAAATGCCTTCTTCGGAATTTGTAGATCAAAATCCATATTACCAAAGGAATGATGATTAGCCTTGGCATAGAGACCAACATGATGCTTATGATGAAACCTGCGACAAGATGGATAAACAATTGATCCTTACTTAAGTTATGGAGAAAAAACTTCATTTGCCACCTTATATATACTTCACTTACTTTGGCGTAATAAAAAACCCGATAAGGTGATATCAAATTTCGGGTAGTCCATTTAACTTACCTAAGATATAACTTTAGACCTAAGGGAGTGTGGCATAAGTTTATTCATCTTAAAACCATTCAATGCAATGTATAGAATATGTGATCCTTACTTTAAGTTTAAGTGGTGGATAAATAAGTACTCCATAAGATATGTTATCCCCACAGAAGATGACAATTTTATATGACAGAAGCTATAGTTTGAGGGTGGTAGAGAAAGCAAATGCACCTTTAGAGAGGTAGTATATTTGAAAGACAATGATGTACAGGAGTCCCGTTACAGCAGCGATACATATGATTGCCATTGCTGGTGGGGCTACTGCTGCACATAACATCACTGTGATGGGACCAATGTTTATCCCAAATTAAATTACCAACTATTCTGGCTAGCAACTCATTCATATGAACTAATATATAGGTAAACATATATAATTGATTAAGTGCGCACCTAAAATGGCTGGAATGAGTAGGACAGGGCCTGCGTGATTATCAACAGTTTATATGTTTAAATCCAACAAAATAACTCATAAATCATAACCGAAAATGCGATTGAGTCAACCTAGTGTGATAATATGCTTACTTGAAATTCGACTGACGAAGAAGTACCAAATTCTAAATGGAATTACCAGCAATTTTTCTGCAATTTCCAGAAGCACCAAATTATTAGTATATAATAATAAATAAAAAAGGAGAGATTCATCAAGTGTTAAGAATGTATGACAAATATAGTGAGAGGTTGTGGAATATCCGATATTTGGAGTTTGTGAATGATAGTATCGCAGACTACTAAACAACAGATCGAATTTCAGTTTAAAAAGGACTTACAGAAATGAGGTTATCATAATCTGTTGATTAATGAGAAAGTAGATCCATTCTTACCTGAAAATGTGGATGGATAGGCTCGGCAGTCTGAACAGAATAGCAGTTCAAATCCATACAAAAGAGACTTGTGGATTTCCGAAAGTGATACGTTCCCTAAATCCCTAAATCCCGACCACGATGTCAACACTATGAGGTCTACTCCGCACGTTTGTGGTAGCTCCTGGACTTTCATGGAACCCACCTTAACATATCTGGGATAGGTACCACATTCTGTAATATCGGCGAAGAGGAAAGAATTCTTCAATGGAAGTGGGCACCTTATAAAATTAATAGCCAAGGATCTGGCCATTCCATCGTTAGTCATTTGATGAGATAGAACATAATCAAAAGCACGATGATCAAAGGTAGGATCAAAAACTGGTGCAGAATAAATGGGGAAAGAGCAGCTGGTTTCATTAGTAATGGAAACATCAGCCAGCCTAATGCTGTAGTTAGCATAGTTGATTTCTTTTACATAGTATCTATGAGAGTTGAGATAGACGAAGGTGACATTGCGTTCGCAGACTAATTCAAATCTGCGATCACCGCAGTGGTTGGGATCGCCCCGAAGGCGGAGAGGGTAGCTAATATTGCGAATGATGCCACAAGCAGAAGGGGTGCAGTTTGCATTACAAGTTTTTAGAAGATGGAGTGAACAGATGAAGAGGGATGAACAAGCCAGGAGGAGTTTTGTGTGAGTTGTCATTATCGCAAATTAAACAAAATACTAGGATTGTTAATAAAGAAGAAGGAGCAAACCACTTTTATTATTAATGCAGACTGTCTTCTTCAAAAGGGGGCTTTACTAAGGACAGGGCTTAATATTGTAGTACTCCCTCCGTCCTCCAAAGTGTGTTACGCATTTCCTTTTTGGGCCGTCCCCCAAAGTGTGTTACATTGAAAACTTTCTATTTTGAGACTCAATCTCCACTCATAACACACCTTGTGAGACCCAATCTCCACTCACAACACACCTTTCTTACACATCATACACTTAAGTCAACATCTTTTCTTAAAATCCGTGAAGGTCAAAGTGTAACTCACTTTGGGGGACGGAGGGAGTAATAAAATCAAGATGCAAACCAAAGCTTTTGACTGATTTCTGGGTCACGAGACTATATTAGACTTCAAAGGACGTGTGTGACAAAGTTGTTGGAGTCATACGTATCTTAATTTAATCATATCAAGTTTAATAAACTATTACCAAGTAGCAGGTGGTAGGTAACTGCAACATCACGTTTAAAATGCTATTGAGGTGGATCCATATTCATATTCCTATTCATATTCATATTCAAGCAATAGCTTTTTCATTTGTTGGTGCAATCGTTCTACTGGACCTAGATTTGAATATTCAAGATTTTGTAGACTGAAGTTCAACTTCAGCTTCCATCATTAATTTTCAACACTTCATTCATCGGTGAAGGATCATCTAGATTCTTTTTTATGCACCATAAAACAGCTAATGTCATCTTCGGATTAAGACTTTCTAGTTTCTACTAACATTAATTGTTTTTTCAATTAAGGAATAAGAAAGAGGACATATTCGCTTAAGTGACTATAAAGGAAATAACACAGAACTACTATTAGTAGATCACAAACATTGTTAGCTCCAATTGCAGGATATATAATTATTTATAGTGAACATAATTAAATCATTTCTTCGCAAAAACAAAAGCCAAATCATCTAGCCGAGCATAATAAAACATGGAAAAATGAGCAGCGAAGGAATTGGTGACAAAAGAATAATAATGAAGCAACATTCACTACAGCATTGATGATTACTGATCAGCACATAAAAACAGACGACCTATACATATTAATGTTTATTCCATTAAGCTTGGCATACTTTGCCACTACTTTTCAGCACCCAACAATCATACTTCAACTTATAAACACCATATGAGTACTAACACCCCCTAAATCCTATACCTTCTTCCTTCATTTTCAAAAACCCTACCCCTGACCTTCTACTGCATCCGTTCCTGTCGGTTCTCATCGCCTGCATTTTTCCATTCCTACGACGACCACTCGAACTGACAGCCTTCTTCCAGTTACTGGATACTCAAACCGGCCTATGTCCTTACAGTTTGCCTCCAGTTATCCTGCTGCTGCTTTGTATTACCTTCCTCTCCTTCGCGAGTGCCTTCACTCTCGTCTTTCAGGAGGAATTTATCCACTTGGGCAGCTGCTTGCCTGCCTTCAGAGATTGCCCATACCACCAGTGATTGTCCGCGCCGGCAATCACCTGCAGCAAAGACACCTTCAACATTGGTTGAGAAGCGCCCGTAATCAGCTTTGAAGTTTGATCGGTTGTCTTTATCCACTCCGAGCTTGTCAGCAATTGTCTGAAACCAAAAAAAGTTGAAATGTTATATTCAAGCTGAATTGGTGATTATTGAGCTGAGGATGCAAGAGAAAGGGGGTATTTTGAAAACGGCAACATTCTCTAACCTCTTCAGGACCCAGGAATCCCATTGCTAGCAGGGCTATGTCAGCTTCGATAATCTCCTCCGAACCTTCAATTTCCTTAAACTGGAACCTTCCGCTTGCATCCTTCTCCCATTGGACACGCACAACCTCAAGTCCTTTCAATGCTCCATTCTCATCTCCAATGAAACGCTTTGTCAACACTTCGTAAGACCTTGGATCCTCACCAAACTTGGTGGCAGCTTCCTGATGCCCATAATCTACTCGGAACACCCGTGGCCACTGTAAATTTGAAGAAACAGACATTTCATTACGCAGTCCAGCTAAAATGATTACGAAAGGAGATTTGGAAGAATCAAATGAAGAGTGGGGAGAGCAAAGATGAAAAATGAACTTAAGCCAGAACTGGTTTCAATAGCTCACTCAGCATCCTGGCACAAAGTTCCTTAAACCAAATAATGTTGGAAGGACGAAGATTATTGAACATCAAAAAAGCACAAGTCTTTCAATGCAAGCAAGTGGGACAAAAGGGAAAATTTGAAAAATTCATTACATGTAGTCAGATGATAGAAGTTTTGTGCAGTTAGAGGAAAGTAGGAAAAAGTTTGAACCTGAGGCCAAGGGTTTCCTGGAGCCCTGGTAGCTGGTGGCTTAGGGAGAAGCTCTAGATTTACAATGTTGGTGCAACCATGTCTGATTGAAGTCCCAATACAATCTGTGCCAGTGTCACCTCCACCAATCACCACCACTTTCTTTCCCTTGGCAGAGATGTAATTTCCATCCTCAAGATTGCTATCAAGCAGGCTTTTTGTATTTGCATGAAGAAACTCCATTGCAAAATGAACTCCAGAAAGCTCTCTCCCAGGAACAGGAAGGTCCCTGCAAAATTAGTCCATAAGTTAACTCATCCTTAAAAACAGAGTACTTTCAAGATCTTGATATAGTTAGTATACAATGGATTGAAACATTCACTGTTGCACACCTTGGTTTTGTGGCTCCCACAGCTAACACAATTGCATCGTGCTCTTCACGCAGGCGATCTATCGAATATGAGGGATCTTTTCCTACATTGGCATTTACTACAAATTTCACTCCTTCACTTTCCATGATATTAACCCGTCTCTGAACTACATCAACTTTGTCAGTCTTCATGTTCGGCACGCCATACATCATTAGACCGCCAATTCTGTCAGCACGTTCAAAAACTGTCACAGAGTGTCCGTTTTTGTTCAACTGATCAGCAGCAGCTAAACCAGCAGGTCCGCTTCCAACAATAGCAACACTTTTTCTGAAATAGGAGAAGGTAAATTAGATGTTGTAACGGAATAGGATAATTGAGTGATCGAAACAAACAGAAACGTAAAGAGACACAGATTTACGTGGTTCACCAACGTTGTGTTGGCTACGTCCACGGGCAGAAAAGGAGAACAGATTTTATTATGATAGTGACGGCTACAGATACAGAATGCGTGCCCTACTTCTATATAAATAGAGACCCCCGTTTGTGTAGCGGCAAACCAGATTCAAGGCATACTAACATTAGATTTGACGAGAATAACATCATCTATGCAATATATGTATCATACATGTATAAGGGACAATAATTGCGATGACCAAGAGCAACCTTGTAAAAAACCGAAAAGAGGCACTAAAGAAGCTTAGCATACAAGGAAAAAAGACATACCCAGTTCTCGTCTGAGGAGGTCGGGGCACCATCCATCCTTCCTCAAAAGCTTTATCTATGATAGAGCACTCAATGGATTTGATAGACACAGGATTTTCTATAATACCAAGCACACAAGATCCTTCACAAGGAGCAGGGCATACACGACCTGTGAACTCCGGAAAGTTGTTGGTTTCCAACAGCCGGTCCAATGCTTCTCGCCATCTGTTTTGGTATACTAGCTCATTGAATTCTGGTATCTTATTTCCAAGAGGGCATCCAGAGTTCTCCTGAAAGATTAAAATCCCATTTATAATAACTTATTGCTTAGTCCTCTTCAAACTATTCTACTTAAAAGATACTACTTATGCTTTCTTACCTGGTGACAAAAAGGAGTACCACAATCCATACAGCGAGCAGACTGAGTTTTCAACAATGGCCCTGGTTTTGATTCTTCCATAACTTCTTTCCAGTCAGTCATCCTAACAGCTGGATCCCTATATGAAACGCCCTCCCGCTCATAAGCAACAAAACCCCGATGTTTGACAGCATCAGCAACCCTAGTCGGCCTCTTTTCAGTTTTCTCTTCCTCAACCTATCCAAAGAGAAACTTTCGTTAAGCGCTGGATGGATCAATACACCACTTCAATATGCAGTAAATATTCCATAAGCGACAACAGAAGTTACATCAGTCTCACAAACATTTACCATTGAATTAGATATCATAGAAGGGTCTCCATGATCATACAAACATAAAAGTACATAGGTTTTCAGACTAGATAATACAGGTTTTTTCCTATATCTCTGCACCTATGAGTCATTTCCACCATAGAGTACAGGGCCATATGAGGAAATGATCAATCGAGTAGAAGCCTACAAAGTGCCCAAAAGAAATACCTGGGGAGTTTCATCGATGGATGCAGCTGCCAGCTTTTTAAGCTCTTCAAAGGCATCTTTCTCATTTAACTCCGCCTCTTCTTCAACCTCAGCCTCCTTGGCTGCCACTGCAGCAGTCTTTTCTGAAACCTCATCCACTTTCTTATTTGCTAGAATCTGTTTGTAGTCACGAGGGAAGACCTTGATGAACTTTGGGAGAAGGGAGTCAAAATTTGCAAGGACATCCCTAGCTAACTGGCTGCTAGTATGACGCTGATGTTGTTGAATCATCATTCTGAGGGTCAATATATCATCCTCGTCTTCTACTGGATCAAGATCTACCAACTCTTGATTGCACCGGGATCTGAAAGTTGAATCAATATCAAGAACGTAGGCAATACCCCCACTCATGCCAGCAGCAAAATTTCTACCAGTTTTGCCAAGCACAACAATAGTGCCCCCAGTCATGTACTCGCATCCATGGTCACCCACACCTTCAACAACAGCTTTAACGCCAGAATTACGAACAGCAAATCTTTCTGCTGCCATCCCATTAAAATAAGCCTCTCCATTTGTTCCACCATAAAGTGCTACATTGCCAATGACAATATTCTCCTTTGGGTCAAAATTGCTACCTTTAGGGGGATAAACAACAATTCTCCCTCCTGACAGACCCTTCCCAACATAATCATTGCTATCCCCTTCAAGCTCCAATGTGACACCAGGACAAAGAAAAGCTCCAAGACTCTGGCCTGCACTTCCATTAAGCTTGATATGAATTGTATCTGCAGGAAGTCCTGCCATTCGGTACCGTTTTGTCACTTCATGGCTTAGCATGGTTCCAACTGCTCGGTTTACATTGCAGATAGGAGATTCGATGTATACAGGAACACCTTTATCCAACGCGGGTTTAGCAGAAGTTATTAGTTTGTTATCTAAAGCCATGTCCAACCCATGGTCCTGTTTCTGCACACAATACTGCGCAGCATCTGGTCTGATGTCAGCAGCTGGGCGAAGTAGAAGGGACAGATCAATGTTCATAAGCTTTTCATTGTTCTTTGCCACATCTTTATCCAGTTCAAGCATGTCTGCACGACCCACCATTTCATTGAGTGTTCGAAAACCAAGCTCTGACATAATCTCCCTTAATTCTTCTGCCAGCATGAAGAAGAAGTTGATGACATGTTCAGGTTCACCAGCAAACTTTTCTCTAAGAACTGGATCTTGAGTAGCAATACCAACAGGGCATGTGTTTTTATGACATTTTCGCATCATGATGCAACCAAGCGTTATGAGGGGAGCAGTGCTGAAACCAAACTCCTCTGCCCCAAGAAGCGCAGCAATTGCCACGTCTCGTCCAGTCTTCAGTTGGCCATCAGTCTGAAGCACAGTTCGACCACGAAGATCATTAGCCACTAATGTTTGATGTGTCTCCGCTAGACCAAGTTCCCAAGGAACACCAGCACTTTTGATGCCTGTCCATCTTGAAGCCCCTGTACCTCCATCATGGCCAGAGATCAAGACATGATCTGCATGGCCCTTAACAACCCCGCTGGCAATCACTCCAACACCAGCTTCAGAAACCAACTTCACACTTATACGGGCATCAGGATTTGCATTCTGCAAGGATTGTAACAAATAATTTTATGGAAATCGAATAGGCAACCAATGTATAAGTGGACAATCATGATTTACAATAATAGTTAGCATATCCATTTTCAGCTAAATTATGAAAAGATAGTGTAAAGTTGATGCAGCATGGAGATATACCTTCAGGTCATGAATCAATTGTGCTAGATCTTCAATGGAATAAATGTCATGATGGGGAGGAGGACTGATAAGTCCCACGCCAGCTGTAGAATTCCTAGTAATAGCAATGTCGCCAATGACCTTATGTCCTGGAAGTTCACCTCCTTCACCAGGTTTTGCCCCCTGCATCATGAAACCTCGAATGTTACAAACATACTAATCATTTGCACATAAAACATGTGAAATGAACATTCTCACCCAATGCCAAATGCGGGTATCAATAAATGATTCAAAGACACCACAAGGTGCTTTGTTTACACGGCATCATCTGTCCATGAACGCAAATTCATAAACAAAAGAAACCGTTGTTCCCACCCAAGCAGAGGAGATAATAGAAAGGCATGACAAGAGAGCATTATAGACTATGGAAAGTCCTTTCAATGTACAAGGATAACATATACCTGAGCCATTTTTATTTGTAATTCATCCGCATTTGTAAGATAATAGCTGGAAACTCCAAATCTTCCACTGGCCACCTGCTTTATGGCACTCCTCTTTGGATTCCTTGAACCATCTGGAAGAGGCTCCATGCGAGATGGTTCTTCACCTCCCTCACCTGTTTGCAAAAGATTGGAAACATATACAACTTATATTAAGCCTCAGGCATTACAAAAACGACAATGAACAAGCAATGGAAGCACGCAGCGTTCTGATAAATCTAATCAAGTTTCATCAAATATCCACTTAGAAAATTACAAAGATTCATTTTTTGTGGGGGAAAAAGAATCAATAAAGCTGCCATAGCTTACCAGTGTTCGACTTTCCCCCAATCTTGTTCATTGCTGTAGCAAGTGTTGTATGAGCCTCCAACGAAATAGAACCATAGCTCATAGCTCCAGTACAGAAACGTTTTACAATCTCGCTAGCTGGTTCAACTTCTTCAACAGGAACCTTCACCTCAGCTTCTTTAAATTTCAGGAGCCCTCTTAAATTACACGACTTATTCAATTCTTGAACACGTTTAGAGTACTCTTTATAGGCAGCTACACTGTTGGATCTAGTAGCCTCTTGTAACTTTGAAATTGCAAGGGGGTCATTTAAGTGGATCTCACCACCTTTCCTCCAGTGATAATCACCCGGATTAGGTAGTGCTACGGCCTCAGCACTACCAGGCGGTAAGGCACGCATAGGAAAAGCAAGCTCATGCAACTGAAGTGCATCAAGTGCGAGTGCTTCAAAAGTTGCACCCTCCACTCTGCTTGGAGTTCCTATGAAACAACGTTCCATCACCTCCGATGACAAGCCAACAGCCTCAAATATCTGAGCACCCTTGTAGGAGGCCAGAGTTGAAATGCCCATCTTGGCTAGGACCTTCATCATCCCATAGTTGCTTGCCTTATAATATTTCTGGACAAGCTCATCCTTTGAGTGAAATTCACCAGTTGGTTTGGGTGGAATTTTTCCATCAACTTGCAATCTCCAAATGGCTTCAACAGCCAAATAAGGACAGATTGCATCTGCACCAAATCCTACCAGTGTACAGAAATGATGCACTTCACGGGGCTCCGCAGATTCAATAATCAATGCAACACGGGTTCGCTCAAGCTTCTTCACTAAGTGATGATGTACAGCACCAACAGCCAAAAGTGAGCTGACCGCAACACGTTTTGGAGAGAAAGCTACATTACATAAAGAATAGAACAAACTAGTTAATTCAAAATGATTATGTTAGAAGAAGCCAGAGTAAGATAAGTTCTTATCATATTTTCCAAGATTAGGAGTGGTTACCTCGATCAGAAAGAACAATTGTTGTATATCCCTCCTTGATTGCTTCACGTGCTTCAATACATACTCTGTCTAAGGTCTCCTCCAAGCCCTTCCTACCACAATCCCTGGAGTAGGTAATGTCAAGAACTTTGCTTTTCCAACCTCTGTAGTTCATCTTTTTCATTGCTTCCATTTCCTCAATGGTTAAAAGGGGCCCTTTAAGCGACAGGCGATGGCATTGTTCTTCAGTGGTCTCTGTAAGATCAGCTTCTGGACCGATCATGCATTCAGTGGAGGTAACAATCTTCTCCCGAATAGGATCAATTGGAGGGTTAGTGACCTGAGCAAACATCTGCTTAAAGTATTCAAATGTAAGTTTCTCCCTGTTAGACATCACAGCCAATGGAGCATCATTCCCCATCGAACCAAGGGCCTCGATGCCATCTTTCGCCATTGGAAGTAATAGCATTTCAAGGGATTCAACAGTGTAACTGCACAGGGACAAAATCATTCACACATGAGCAACGGAAAGTGAAATATAAATCAAGCACAAAAAGGATACATGACATACCCAAATGCCTTCAATGGTGACAATATTCCATGCATCCCCATGTTTTCCATATTTTCATCATCAGAAGATGCCTAAGAAGTTGAAACATGTTAGCTTTTGTGAAAATGAGTGAGATATCAGTGACAGGACTTGGAAAATTTGCTAACCGGTAAAACACCAGCTATGGTGGGAGGAATTCTGTCTGATTCCACAACAGATTCAACTATGTCTTTCAATTGCAGCTTTTGTCTCTTTAGCCACTCCCCGTAAGGTCTTGCGAGTGAGTATTGTTGCTTTAAGGCTTCATCATCAACCACAACATGCTTCTCGAAATCAACAAGAAGCATCATACCAGGATTAAGTCTTCCTTTTCTGGCTACATCTTCTGGGGGAATGTCAACAACGCCTACTTCACTTGCCATGACAACTCTGCCACTGTGTGTGACATAAAATCTACCAGGGCGTAAACCATTTCTGTCCAATGTTGCTCCAAGATAGTGCCCATCAGTAACTGCAAATCATTGTATGTAAGAACCAAGCAGATACGAAGTAAAATCTAATTGCATGAGAATCTTCTATAGGACATACATGATATAAGAGCAGGGCCATCCCATGGCTCCATCAGAGCTGAGCAATATTCATAGAGAGCCCTTCGATCAGGATCCATATTTTTATCATTTTGCCAGGCTTCTGGGATCATCATCATCATAGCTTCAGGGAGACTTCTACCAGCTCTAACCAAAAGCTCCAATACACCATCAAATGCACCTAAACGGAATGCCACATGAATAACGATTGTTAGTACCTGATGGGCACTGGAATCAAAGATCATAACCATTCACCTTGCCAGAATTATGACCTTTTATGCATGCGCATTAAGTAATAGTTAAGTTAATCAATACCTGAGTCAGAAGAACTGGCATCTACGATTGGAAGAAGCTTCTTCATCTCAGTCTTTGATAGGCCAAGCTCCTTGCATTTCAGAAGGCCCTCGCGTGCCCTCATCCTATTATATAGGAAACATCTGAGTTAACCGCTTGACTTGATAAGGATTAATGAAGTTGATATAAATATCAACTGTATTATTTATCGGACATCAAGATGAACTTCAAGAAATATTTATATATCCAGTTTAACTGATTACTCTGGAATGCTAACAAAAGGATTAGTTTGGAAAAAAATAATATCCGACATAAAAACCACTTAGGATATTAATAGGAATTCATACAAACTCACAATAGACTAAGTTAAAAGAGAACCAAACCTACCAGTTGACATTGCCTCTCAGCGTATTTATCTCTCCGTTGTGGCCAAGGACACGCATCGGCTGAGCTCTATCCCAACTAGGAAATGTGTTTGTGGAGAACCTAGAGTGTATCTGCAACAAGAACCCAGACATATTAAAGATTCCATTGATGAAGTAACATACTCTCTGAGGAATAAAGCTTGTCTTTGGGCGCTTTTAAATTGAGCACACAGCAGTGCTATTGCAAATAATACCCATGACCTAATCTACCTTGTCCGAACATAAACTCCTCTCCACCACACAAGAGGTTTGATCTTAAAAGTGGACCATAGCAGAACAACACCAAGTTTCTGCAAATATTATTTACTTCGTAAGAGTGTCCTTACCAACTCACCCCAAGAATCCCATCCAGCATCCAAAATCAAATAGTGATCAAGGGTGTGGAAGAACTTAAGAGATCATTCATACGTCAATGCCTCAGAAGTCATTTCTCAACCTTGCATTGCTTCAGTTAATCGGTTGATTCCATGCTGTTCGTTGTTGAAGTATGGAGTCAGCAGAGAAATAAAAAAGAGAATGGATAAAATATTTACCAGGGCCATGTAGCTCGTAAACCTTTCATTGCCAAGATCTGCATAGTAATAATCCTTCAACTGTTCAGGTTTCAACTGACCTTTGTAGACAACAGTCCTGTTAAAAAGCAAAATAAGTCAAATGTGATCTTTCAGCACCAAGCTGAATTTAACAGCACACTTCCACAGAAAACAAACCGGGAGGACAGAGAGCATATGTAGAAGTCTTTAACTCCGCCATGTTGAAGGTTCAATGCAGCTCGGATTGCTACCATAGAAACCCTTCTTAATATATACATCTGCATTAATATAATAACAAAAATTGGTTAGCTAAAACAGAGAAGAAATAGAAAGAGCAAAAGTAATTATACTGAAGGCTAAAAACTTAATTTCAGAACTAGTAATTACAAACCTGTTGTTCAAAATCAGCCTTCGCCCGTGAAGTGGCTGTAAGAAAAACTTGCTCAATGACGGGTTCTGTCTGCAAAGCAGACTTGCCCAGTCCTGAGTTATTCGTGGGGACAGGACGCCACCCAAGAACTGTGTGCCCAAGTGATTCGGCCACCTACAATGTAAAGCAAATAAAAAAAAAATCATATTGAATAGTGAAGAAGCCCAAGAGATGAAAAATGATCGTACTTAAAGTTGCAGGTTCTTACCTTTGTGAATACAATTTTACTTTGTTCCCTCCGACTGTCCGAAACAGGCAAGAAAAACATGCCCACTGCATATTCCCCAGAAGGAGGCAGCTCAAAGCCAGCATCTTTAGCAGCCTGAAGTTAAATAGGATATCGAATAGGCTTGCTCAGTGTCCAATAAAAATACATCTTCACAAGATTAAGCGAGGGAAAAAAGCCATGAATCTATAGTATTTCAACACATACATCCAAAACTAAAATAGCAGACAACGGACTAATGAGAAAAGAAAACCTAGTCCGGGAAAAAATTACGTCCCTGCTCATACTTTAGGATATTGACTATTTTCAATTGACATACTTAACATGTAGCTAATCAAATTAAAATAGAAACCTCTCTGTAGAATTCATGAGGAAGGCCGACAAGAATTCCAGCTCCATCTCCAGTGTTTGTCTCACAGCCACACGCACCTCTGTGGGTCATCCGCACTAACATCTCTATAGCATCCGTCACCTGCACGACCAAAATTATCAATTATTCACGAACAAAATACATATACACGGATTACTGTTCACTTCTCTTATTCATGTAACTACTACAGTACCGTTTTACGGCTGCTTTCACCAGATAGCTCCGCCACGAACCCGACTCCACACGAATCCTTATCGAAGGCCGGATCATACAGCCCAAGCGGCTTATCCGGTATCAGCGACATCGAATTCTTCACAACAAACGGCAGCTTCGGCGACCGGACTGTCCCGCCCGTCTGCCAAAGCTGCAACATCTCGGTCCCCGCACTGCTCCGCAGCACCGTGCCACCAACGAACCTGTTCTCCAGGCTCACCCTCCTCTGCTTCGATGCAAATGCACGAGACACCCTAACTCTCCGGGACAAAGCCGCCACCGCATTAAGCTGGTGACTCGGCGTGCAGGCCGGCTTCACCAATCCGCCGCCTCTGATGTGAACACCGGACCCCGACACCGCCGACATCGTCTTAATTCAGATTCCACCAACACCTCCTTATATCTTAATATTATAGGTATATGATATCAAATTAATTACACGAATTTACAAACGTCCACCAATCAGATCTGGTTAAATCTCCATTCAATCGAACCAAGTTTTTCAGGAACAGAGCGAGAAAAACACGATCGGTACAAAAATGAAGGCAAATCTGAAACTTAGGAGGTGACTGGGATATATATAAGAGAAACTTTGAGACAGAGTCCTTATTATTGACGAATACGGCGAGAACTACAATATCTAGGAGTAGGTGAGAGAGAGAGCGAGAGAGATGCGGGCTTAAAAGGAGAAGAGTAAATGGGGCAAGTAACTAGGGCTAATGAGATATGCTCGCAGTAGAAAAACGCCGCCGCGAGCTGGTGGTGAGTTGGATGGATATAGCCTCGGCGAGGAAGTGAGGTGGTGTATTTATAGAGAGCAGCGCTTGTGCGACACCAACACCTACTAATTTCGTTTCTGCTTGTGGGGTTCTTCTGTGGGGCCCACATTTTCATTTCTCGTTTACCTTTTTCTTTTTTTTTCCTTTTTCTGTCTTTATTTTTCCGGTTTCGGGTAATCGATGTCCGGTTTTTGCTCCTACTATTATGTCAGACTCTCAAAGCACATCGTCTCTTTCTAACTTTGTGTAAATTACACTTCAGTCCTAATTTTTGAAACTCTCTATTTTAGCCCTCTAACTTTTTCACTTTTCAGTTAAATTCCCGGTGGTTTCGAGCATGACAGTTAGATTTTGGTATTGTTTGCATCAAATTTATGTATTTTTATTAATGAAAATAAAATAAATAATTTCTTATAAAATTCCATAACAGCACGATGGATAAATGAATTTAATATCAATATACATTGTTTTTTTACCCAACAAGCACTATGAATCTGAGATATGATAAGTTGACCTTGTGTATATAAGCACTATTAAGATATAGAGGAAAATTATATACTACATAGTAATCAGCTGCCTGGGTTTGGTAAAAATTGTATTGTGTGATTATTTCCAAAATATAATGATGGCTAAAAGAATTTAATAAAATAAGCAAAAAAGAAATATATAGTCATCTATTGATTGTATATCCTGTATACGTAACCTTCTTTATTTGCTTATTAACGTTCGTATAATTTGAAATAAATTGTGCTAATTGATGGAATAGACGGTGGTGGTTTTCTAAATTTTCTTTAATTGTGATACTCCACTAGAGATTATAGTTTGACCGTTAAATTTTATTGTTTAATATCGACCTTCAAACTCTAAGTGTAAAAAGGCTATTTCAAATTTGAAAAAAAAAAGTTTGCTATAGAATTTTGTGTATTGGATAAGATAGACCTATTTACTATAAATGACGAATTTGAAATGTTAACAAAATAAATGAACGAATCAAAATAACTTTATGGAAGGAGAAAATATAAGTTAATAATTTCAAATTGCAAATAACTAAAAATAAAATGGACAAATTATTTGGTGAGGTGGCATAAAGAGAGGCTGACACGTGGAGGGGTAGAACTAAGCGGCATGCGACAACCGCTCGTGGTGGTGGGTCAATCGGGAGAGAGCAGGATGGTGATGTTATGGGCCAACGTGGACAAATTGATCTGGGGACATATTGGTAATTTGGTGGGTTTAATTTAATTAGGTTAAATCGGTATTTTAGCCTCCTCTAGGCTCGGTTCCGAACCTCAATGTTGCGTGGCAATACTAATTTTCGGTCAACCACGTGTGCAAAACGACATTTCAAAACTACTTAAATTCAAAAAAGAAAAGGTTAAAATGTTAATCATGCGATTTTTACATAAATAAATAAGTTAATCCATTTCAAATAAAGATTGAAAGTCTTAATGTTGTGACAAAAGATATTGATTAATCATTAAGCAAATTTTCCAATAGAAGTTGTTTTCTTCTTTTCATTTTCGTGTTTTACTTTCTTGAAAACGACTTGAACATTACAAACCAAACAATACAGGTATGAGACACTTTCAAGTCAATGATAAAAATAAAATCAACTCAAACAAGCACTATGTATCTAATCTAATGTGATAATATACTTAAGTAAGTATTTATCACCTCAAATACAAATACATCATTGGATAGGAAAAGGTCAACATAGATAAATAATGCTAACACTAGTATCATGCATTTAAACTCAAAAATAACAAATATTTATAATATATTTTACAATAAGACAATTATCTAGATTGTTTAAATTGACTATGTAGGGATGCACATAGTCGCCTCTAGGAATACAAAGGATGTGATTGCATCATAATTTTTTTTTTCTTTAACTCAAAGTCAAAACCCGTGTTCAAATTTGCTTCTTAGTTATAGCATAATAGCATCATCCACAGTTAAATGCATTATTTTAGACGAATTTAGTAATATCTTCAGACAATGCATCAAAAGAGTTTTTTCTTCACAATAATATTTTTGCTTGTTCGATCTTTATAATATGTCAATTTAATTAATTGAATTCATTTTCGTGATAATAATGCCAATAAGAAATATATAAGCTGCACAATATACACATATGTTTAGTTTCTGATTCAGACAATATACTTTAAGAAAAATAATTTAAGCTCATACATTAATATGAATTTAATGTGTATAAATGTAGCTTTAAAAGATCGGCCAAAGAGTCCAAGTACCAAATAATTTAGTTTAATTATTAAAGGTTCGCATGGTGATGAAATGGATGACGAGTTATGGTTGAAAATTGGAAATGCAGTGTACTTGGTCATTGGCAATTAAAATAATAAATTTAAAATTAAAATATGAAATATAGAGTAGTACTATAAAATAAGAGAAGTGACTAACTGTAACTGCCTACTGTTTTATGCGGCCAACAGCAACCGATGATTTTTTTTTTATATAAAAAAAACATATATTAGTTCATATAATTATTATATGGATCATATCTCCCAATATTTGAAGTTAATTAATTAATGGAGTAGTTGTCGAAATACATAACGGAATTAAAACACAATTACTCGATTATGTGATGAAACTCTATCATAGTCCATAGATATACGCCTTGAGTGTATGTAGATAACGAATTATATATATACGTAATAGTATTTTTGACAAAATTAGTAATAAAGTTAATAGGTACATTATTTAGCTAATCCAAACACACATATTCAAAATCATCATAAAAGCATATATGTGTAGGGGTATAGCCAGTAGTGCAAGAAATTTATTTTTATTTTTTTAAACTAAAAAATAGCTTTATTTATATTTCATTAGTCTCGTTAATGTTGACTTATTTTTTTCAGAGTGGTCTATTAATGTCCCCTTATTTTCAAAAACAATACATTAAAATTTGTAGATTTCATCATAATTTTATCATCTACATCACTATTTTATTTCACATGCAAAAAATCACCAAAAACAATACATTAAAATTTGTAGATTTCATCATAATTTTCTCATCTACATCACTATTTTATTTCACATGTAAAAAAAAGTGATTGTTTAATGGAAATGAGAGAGTATATAAATTATATACTGACAAGACAAACAATAATATAACTAAATTATGTAATTTCTATCATTTTCTAAAGATAAATTAGTAGGATAATTGTTTTTGCTACATTAATTACAAGCGAAAATTTTAATTACTTAAATAAAACAATATGCCCCTTTGATTCATTATACTCTATAAGATAAGACGGTCTCACGAAAAGTGGAAAAGGACATTGAAGTGAATTATTTACCCCCAACGTGTTTTTACACGTGTGGAAAATTCCTACGAACCATAAAGCTATAAGTAGTCTTTTCAATTTAATAGTTTACATAATATATATAAGGAGTGGTTCAGTTAAAAAGAGAAATTAAAATAGGAAATAGGAAATGATCTGGGCCATTGATTTGGATGATCAGACGGATCTGATCTACTTAAAAAGGCGGTGCACTCCATCGCTTTGAACGATGCACGAAGGATATTTTGGTAAAAAATCCCCTATACGCGTTCATACGCGTTCAAAATACAACGCATTTAATAGTTACATACAATGCATTTAATAGTTAAATGCAATGCATAACTTAATTACATCTTCACAATGCATTTTACAGTTAAAAACAATGCATTTACCAATTAAAAACAATGCATTTAACAATTAAATTACTGATTTGCCCTTAATTACTATAAAATAAAAATTGCGCGTGCATTGTAGTATAACAATGCATGAAAAACTCGGCCAAGATCTCAACCGTCCGATCATCCACTTAAACGGTTGAGATTATTTCATATTTCCTACTTTAAAATCCTTTTGTATATGATCTATATCCATATATATATATATATATATATATATATACTCCGATTCTGTTATAAATAACCTTAAGAGGAGATATTGTGCCGTTTCTTTTAAATATGGGTGTCAATATGGTTGGGCTGAGTCATTATCAGGTCACTCAACCTGTTAAGGTCAAATCCGAACCTAACTTGTTAAGAATATAGTAAATTCGAATCTGAATCAATCTGAATGGTTCAATCCCGAACCCAACATAAATTCAAACTGACATTTTTTTAGGTTGACCCAACACGATAATGACATGATCCAACTCGCTCCAACCTGATTATATAAATATATATTATTAATAATAATAAGTTTAAATAATATATTTATATATTTTAGGTAACCTGGACCCAACCCGAAAATTTTAGCTTTTTATTGGGTCAACCTGATAAGAACCTGAACCCAATAAAGACCAACTCAAACTCATTAATATTATGTCGGTTCGTGTCGGGTTGAAAATTGACAGCTCTTTAAATATATATTATCAAAAGAAAGAACCATACAACGAGCAAAGGGTCCCAATTAGGGCTAAGCGGTACGAAAAGTTATCCGATTATTAAATTTTATGAAAAGTAACTATTTCGGCCAAAAAAAAAAGAAAAAGAGAAAAGTTGAATCAAATCAACCTCAAATCGAAATTTTAAAAAATCAAAACAAAAAATACTAAATAAATAATTATTATAAGTATAATATATTCAATGCAATATATAAATGCTGGATGCATATAAAATAATATAAAATATTATGATTTTATTTTCAATATTTTACTATTAATCGAATATTATACGAATCGAGCTCGATCTCATTTTTTATTTATCAAATTGAACTCGAGTTTAGTTTTCAAAACTCGAGCTGAACTTTAGCTTTTAAATTCAAACAAACCAAATTCGAATCTGACAAGTCTTTGTGTGTGGTCCAATTTTGTTAAGTATCACCAAATAGTATAGTTATAAAGGAAATATAGGCGTGTTCGTTTTTTGTGTGTTTTTGCTTTTTTGACTTTTCCTTTTCGGTTGGGGGAATACAGAATACTTCTTGTCTTTAATTTTATTTTTCGCACTATATAATAAGACATTCATGACACCTAATGTGTAAAGCAAGAAGATTTTAAAGACTATCATATGGATTGATGCCCTCAAAGATTTGGAACTTTGATGGATCTTTCCACTCAAAAAGGTATCTTATAACTTTGATGGATTTCGCACTCAGAAAAAAGAATTTTAACTTTGATCATTCCATCTAATAATTAACTCTAAATGTGGAGGTTGTGAATTCGTGATTATATACCTATTTAAATCCCAACACTTGTTTCGCAGTTACCAATAAAAAACTTTTAATAAGTTTTAGGCTTTTATTTTTCTCATGCATCATAATAGCATATATAGTGATTTAACTAAGTGTGGTTTACTTTGAATATTAAGTTGAAATGAGTATTTAAAGGATAAAATTATTAAATTAGTTCAAAATAAAATAATTCATCATTTATCTATTAAAATAAATATAAAATTAATTTAAATTAATTTTATTAATATTTCTTATCATACAAAGTAAACATCATGTTAAGTTCTTATAATTAAACTATGGCACGGGTAGCACATATAACTATTTGTTGAAAACAATTTTAAATGCTTTAAAGCCTCTTCATTCATAATTATCTTATTGGTATATTTTTATATATCAACTATTGAAAATGAATAAAGAAAACACACATAATTGACAATCATAGTACATATAACCAACAAATAATTACATAAATAAATTATGGAAAACTTATAATCCATTACCTTTATTGTATAAAGACATAATGTTATGAAATATAAGAAGGCCTATAAAACTTATATAAAGACCATATCGAGTTTTTTGAAATAAAACAAGGTAAATGGATCTAAGAATAAGAATGTATTTTGACAAAATAGAATTCATTATATTATATATACAAATTCTAGCATAATCGCATGCGTGTAGTTCAAATCTAAGTGCCTTTCAAGAGTGTAAACAATATTTCGAATAAAGTTAACATTGTCGTGGATGTGTTATATTATGTCTTTCACCAAAGAAATTCCCTCACCATAATTGAATAAATGTTTTGTACTTGGGAATAATCCAACTATAGCATAAAATAAAGTAATTTGTGAGCATCACGCCAAAAAATATAATAATATTTTATCAGATAAGAAGATTTTATTGCGTATGTACCGGAGCGTACCAGTCAGTATATCAAAACAATTCAGTCCATGATGTTAAACATTCTCTTTGAGATTCAAGTTTTAAAATCACATGAAAATGTACAAATAATAATTAAAAATCTTACTCCAACTCTATATTCTAACTTTGATGTCCATGAGTATCTTCGGCTAGTTCCATGTGATCTTTCCGAATTTGCATTTGTTTTTCAATTTCCATATGACTCAAGTGATGCAATTCCGGATAGATTATATTAACCTTTTTCGTCGCTTTGATTCCCAAAATGATTAAACGATGAGAAATGTGTGAAATGATATAACACGAAGACAATGCTCAATTTTACTCCATATAATATATCCATCCTTTTTCTGTTATGTCGCATTATATCGAGATGCTTAATTGCGAATAAATCATAATACAAAGTGGTATGTGCCATTATAATAAATTATACTCCCTCCGTCCTAGCTAAAATGTCCCAATTTCCATTTTGGGACGTCCCAGCTGAGATGTCTCATTTCCACTTTTAGATGGAAAAAAAAAAAAGTAAGGTAGTTGGAGTGTAAGGAAAGTGGGTAGATAAGAATTAAAGTGTTAAATTAAAGTTGTCTTGGTTTGCGGTGCGAAAGTGGGATGGAGAGAGTAATAGTTTATGAACAACATCTTTCGTATGTATATCTGTCACAAACTCCAGTGAGAAAATGCCTCCATTGCTTCCAATAAAAAAATAGAAGAAAACCAAGTCAAGTATAAATGATGGACATAATTATCATTTAATTTTAAATTAGACTAAACCCGTCAACAACCGCAAGTATTTAATAATAAAATAATGTAATCATCACAAGAGAACATAAGTAATCATTTTATAGAGTTAGGTGAGATACCTACTCCCTACCCATGGAATCTTTAATTCATTCATATATCTAACCTAACACACCCTATAAACAATTTCCGCCTCTCATTATTAAAGTGAACCCAATAAAAGGTTAAATTCGCCAGAAATTCCAATTCTTATAAAACATTTATAAGTCGACGTGTCCGAACCTTGCTTTGGTCAGTGGCTCGTCACAACGAGCCTCGGAGTTATTATATTATTATACAATAAATATAAATATTATATTGTCCTGAATAAATACTGTATAATATTATAGTAGGAAAAGAGCAGTTTAATTAAATAAAATTTATCGACGGCGTCTTTTTTGAGCTGTATAAGTTTTTTTATTTATTATATATATATTTATTTTAGTGTTAATTAATTAGTTTGACAGGAAAATCCAACTATAAAACAAAAGCTTCTTTGGTACTGTTGTTTGAATAACACCAACTGATTATTCTGTGTGTACTATATTCATACACATTGCGTTTCTAGTGATCACTATTAAAAATAACATGGATGTAATTAAACACTTTCTCCCTTGAAATTAATTTTGTGTCGGCACTATACAATGGCTGGAAATATGCATGATTTCAATAAATTTAACACGAGAATTAATAAGCAACTGCTCATATGAAGAGTTTGTGCATTATTAGTTGACAAAATGAAACATAAAAAGGAATAAATCGTGTAACAGTATAATCTTGTGTAATATAAAACGCATACTTATTATGGAAATTATAATTCGGTATAAACAAGGAAAATATGAAGGTGATTCCATGCATGATTGCTTGCCTCATTAAAATTTATTAGTATTAGATTAGTTGGAAGCAGTTGTCTGTTCATAACCGTGAAGCCACAATTTATAAAATACTAGCTACTAGTTTAATAGTAGCAAACATCAAACTTTGTCATTTTCCACCTGAGAAAACATATATCACTATATTATATGTATATACACACATATAGTAATCAAGCTTGGAATTATTCATATAGATGCACACGGTATAAGGGATTCCATGTCTAGATCCAAGATTTCGACTACTTTTCTGTCTTCTAAATAAACCGACAATGAAATAATTAATTTCTTGCATATATATTTGTATAAAGCTAATATTGTTGCTAGCTGTAGCTACACTTTACATGCATACTCATAAGTGTGTTTCAATATATCTAACAGTTGTCATTAAATCTACGCAATAATTAATTTATTGCGTAGCTTTGAAAAAAGTAATCTCTGATCAGTTTATTTTTCATAAATTATTACACCACAGCTTCTTCCGCTAAAACGAGTTTTTAAAAACTGTCCAACTAATATTAATTTATTTTTTAAAATGATAAAAATAACAAAAATGTATGGGGCTCGTTACATTTTTATCAGAATGAGATGAAAAAAAAGGTTTTCAACATAATGAGATGAGTAATTATTTTCTGTCACAAAGTTATAAATTTTATAATAATGGTAATAATAATATAATAAAAGTGGCACAATAGCCTCCCCAATCGGCGCCGTGCGCTCCCTTTCCCTAGTTGGCAAGAAATGATTAAGTAATGTTTTATTAGTTTTTTAAAATATAATTTTAACAAGTTTGAGAATATCTTATACTTTGACCCCCAAATGTGACCGACAACTTATATATTTTATGATGATTAATAAAGATATTTTTGTTAAAAGTATAGTGGCTATTTTTACATATTTTCATACAATTATACCGATCGATGAAATTCCACCATATATTAAATGTATTGAAGGAAGGGTTTGGATTGAAACACGTCATTTATTTGTTTCAATGTTTATAAATAAAAATAAAATAAAAATTGAAAAAAATAACTGAGGTAATCTCAACAACTCCTTTAATATATTTCATGTATGATGCACTCTTCCCATATCCACCCAATCCAGTTTAATATACTTTCCTTGCCTAATTAAACCGTCTTGGTAAAGTGTTAATTAAAGCTATACCAAACACAAGCAACTTGAACGGTATGCATCACATATTTACATGTTAGACTTCATCTTTTAAAACTAAGAATATAATTAGTACTGTTCCGCTATTTATGTCTTGTTTTAATTAAAATTACGAAAAAAATTTGGTGAAAATATGATATACAGTGGGACAGAATAAGTACTAATGTGTAGGTATATAGTCAATATAATTATATGTACATATATATTGAGAATAAATACTATTCCCAAATGGAAAAAGGAGAAAAAGAGAGAGAATGCGCAATAGTTGGATGAATTTTAGGCCATACAAGATGATGGAATCACAAAAGATTGTCTCTTTTTTTCTCCTTTGATATGTCATCAGTTCTGAAAAGGGAAACCTTTGAGAAAACTAAGTCGACTTCTCTTTTTTCATGTAAGTAGGTAATTTCTTCTTAGGTGATGTAATATTAAGTGGAGATAGAAACAACAAAAATTGGTTATTTCTTGTTTTGATCAGTTGCATCAATGTTGAGCATAAAGTTAGCTAACAAATTAGCAATTCAATAAAGGTTGTTTACATCAATTTTCCCAATGCGGCGAATAGCTCACAAATTCGTTAGCTTTAGTACAAAAATGTCAAGACAAAAAGTGTTGACATGGAATGACAATAACTATAATTTGCATTATTTATGTATTACCAATGTATGTATACAATTTAAAATAAGCAGATTCAATTTGGGTGTTCTCATATATATATATACTCTTAAAAACACACAGTCATATTAATTAATTAATTTTGAAAATTTGAATGGAAATGACGAAAATGCCCCAACCGTATTGGTGATAGTGGATATCGTACCCATGTTTTATTTTAATAGAGCAATAAATATGAGTAATATTGAAGACTTTTAAGAGACGTGAAGCGGTGAAAGGGATAGGAGAGTCAAGTTGCAAAAAAGAGGTATTTAATCTATAAGCAAAGGTGAAGAAGAAATGTAATTGGCCATTGCAATAAGTGAGTGGCTATTCTATGTCCAACTCTTCCCCTTTCTGCTTCCAAAGGGTCAGAGCTAAGAAGTGTACTACTCAATATTTATAATACCCTATCTGTATCTAATATATAATAAAATTATAAATATACAACACACACACAGTGACAAAACAAGGAGCAGTTTGAGCTCAAAATAATATATTATACCCTTCATCTTCAAGTGTAATTTCAATCAATCTTTTCTCCTTCCCATTGTAACAAATAACAGTTTTAATTATAGTGCCTCTAACAACACCAATAACATTTGGAAAAACAAATTATATAAATTAGAATAACGTGTATGAAAATATCACAAATAATAATAATAAGAGGAAGAAGAAGAAAAATATATATGTATACACTTCTTACCATTCACATTCTCAATGGTTGTCACGTCTTCAAATTCTTTGAAATCGAATAGGTGGCTTGGAAAATTATTATCATACATCCGTGTAATATTCGTGTTACTGATGATCTTGATGTAATACATGTGTTGGGCACTGTTTTGTATTTCCTGTTAGCCATCACCATAAAAATTTTAATTCCATAAACAGAATCCTCCTTCAAAATATGCTTGAACTTTTGAATCAAACTTCGACGTATCGTTGCATGGATACGATCGCCCTTTTTAAACAAAATCAATTTAAATTAGTAATAACATGGAGTAATTTCAATTTTCTCTCCAATACTTTATTTAAAAATCAAACTCTACTACAATTGTTAATTTAAAACTTTATTTTTATTGATAAGAAAATATATAAAGTATACCTCACGATCCGATCCTGTAATACGCAATCATAACTTGAATTCCTTTTGTTATTGGAGGTAGCATCGTAAGAACGCACGACTCTAACCTTAATGGAAGAAGTGGCATTGTTAGAATGCAAATTTTGGATCATGGACTAAATAGGAAGTATATATAATGATATAAATGGAAGACAAAAATATGTAATATTATTGTAAATAGTATATAATTTAGAGTGGAAATAGTTGAAAATGTGATTTGTTCACAACTATGGCTCCTTAAATAGTGAAAAATGTGACTCTTCATTTTTAATATAATTAAAATGAACAATTTAACATTAAAAAAGTTTAGTCTACGGCTACATTGCGATGGGTAAGCTTTTAGAGTCCTTCATATATGGCTGTTGGGCTTCAAGCTTGAAGGCAGAAGGTCCCTCATGTTTATTTATTTCTTTATTATGAGTTTTAATTTTAAGTTTTGTAATTAAAGACTAAAATATTTTTTTAAGAGATAATGGGAAAATAAGTAGTCTCAAACTAATAAATTAATTAATTAGTTAGAGTAATAATAAGTAGATAATGGGATAGTGAAGAATAAATAGTCTTAAAATTTAATATGATAAATTGCTAATTTCATTAAATACTATTACCCCATTTGTATATATAAAATTATAAAATATTAGTTGCATGCATGAAAATTATAGATTATTAGTTGAATGGAAATGGTAGAATTTATAATGGAAATGCATGCACACGAAATTTCGGTATGGCAATCGTCGATACCGTTACCGTGCCGAACTTATTGCACTTTCTGACAGTTAAAGAAGGCACATCAAAGCAATGAGAAAATAATCTATATCATGGATATTATTACATACAAATAACATAAACAATCAATATATTAGTTTTAATCTTTTTCATAAAACAAACAATATTAATCAAATTAGTGTAAGGAATAGATGGTTGAGCTATTTCTCTAAATGCCGATAGTACATGTGAAGTTTATCGTGCAAATAAATTATTTGTAATATTTTAGTACCCTTAAAAGAAATCATTAAGTATTCAAATCCTAAATAAATAAATGAGCAACATACGAATGATTGAGCACAAACAAAGATATAAAGACAGTTACACAAACACACAGAGTCATAGAATGATGTCACTTCTTCGATTATTATTATTTTGCAGATTTTCTGCTTCTGAAAATGAGAGGGACGTGTCTTTATTTTTTTTGGGTAGTGTCGGGTTAGTTATACTGTGTATGGGTTAAATCTAGGAACATTTCTTTCATTTTGCTTTGTCTTTCATATTTTATATTTATATATATGTGCAAGTTGCTTCGTACTCAGAATCTTTGATTTCTTATTTTATTAATCATAAAAATAAGTATTAATTTGAATTGCAAAAGAATATTCAGCAATGGGTTCAGCTGCATGCATGCGCTGGATTTGGTCCCGCTGGAAACTCGTTGCAGGAAATGTCTCTGCTACATATTTACTTTCTGCTTCAATCTTTTTTTACTTAGCAATCTTTATGTCATAGAAAAGATTCTACATTTGAAGAATATTTTATATGGAAAATATATCTAGATTCTATCACTTCAACTAAATGTTGATTTCATGCCAGGTAGCAACTGTTGATTACTGGTCCAATTTATCATATCAACAATCATAAAAGTGACAAATATTTGAAAGGTAAATTCTGCCTGGCTTAGAAATTAGAAAGAGATAAATGAATCTAATAAAAGAAAAAGGAAAGTGGATCTTCATCAGGAATCAGTGATATGATATCAGATCCTTGATTGGTAGTTGGAGACCAGACTGTGACGCTACCAATTCAACAACCAATAAAAAAATTAACCAATGCTAACCAAGCAATTATATTTTAATTTTTTTGTGTACTTACACAAAAATCAAATGTAGGAGCTAGTATTGTTTTTTTTTCTCAAGAAAGTCAAACGAACATTTATTTGTGGGGGTTCGTGCAATTAAATACTATATATATATATATATATATTGACTATTTGTGCAATTAATTGTAAGAAAACCTACCTAGTGAGGAGAGACCTTATAACTAGTTAGCATAACAACTACACACGGTTGTAATATATGCATTGTTGCATACTATGATGTTTCATCTTTTATTGCAATGCACGCACTAGCTAGTAGCTTTCGTTATACAGTGATAGATAAAGTGAGACTAAGACAATTAAGAATCGTTTCTTAAAAGTGGGTGCAACTGTGCAAGGCTGCTTTTTGGACCTCAATATTTGTGGGGAAGCAATTTGGTTTGTCGTTTTGTAGTCAACTAGAAGGGGACTCAGACGATAATCAAGAGGACTTATCCATTCTTTGGTGGTTGAGATTGAGATATGAGCAACAACTACCACCACCCACCAACAAATTGCCCATTCCTACATATCTACTCATCAATATCATTTTCCTCGTCCAATGCTAACTTATCATGAAAATAAAATTCCCCTAAAGAAAACTTGAGCATTGAGATAAGCACAAGATACTACTACCCATCTATTGAGGAATCGCCAAACAGAAATTTGATTGAATTCATGCTAAAACCAAACACCATACGAAAAAAGTCGCAAAAAATCATTAATCGAGCAAGATATGCATACACAAAGATGAAGCCTTAAGAAGGTGCAGTAGTAGCACTCAGCATATACAAATAATGAAGTCTAAGAAATCATCAGAAACATCAATTTACTACTACGAAGTGGGAGCGACACAGCTGTTGCTATATGCTGGAAAAGGAAATGAATGGAATACTTTGATACTAAAGATGGCCAGGAAACCAACCCAACGAGAATGCTTCAATTCTTGGAAGGCATCAAGCAAGTAGAAGTGCACACAATATCAAGTTATCTAGATTTCGGTGTCACAGAGGCGGATTGTTAGATCAGAAAACATCCTTCGGGCGAAAGGAATATAGCTCAAGCTGTACCTGCAACGGCCCAAATTGTTCAGAAAAATGAGTACATTAGGCAAGAACCCATAATCGAAGGTAGTGCTTACTGCAGACACAGAATGTATAATGCATTATAACAAACTCCTCTAGCTATTCAAATGTAGAAGGTTGAATGGTACACAACATTTTACCATTTACTTCCCCAATTTGAAGACTTTTAGTCTAAAGTTTCATCCAAGAGGAAACTTTTACAATGGTTTTGAGTTCTTTCAGTTGGATACTTTTTCTCATGAGTGATTAGTGCAACACCAAAAATCACAATCCACTTATAAACATGTAATTCTCACTAAACATAATCAACTGAAGGATGTTATAATAAGAAACATCAAATCAGTTGTATAATACTCCTATTAAGCAATTTTGTGATATTGAACAAAATAGGTTTCCAGCAATTTAATTAAACTAACCAAGGCTAACAAAATTAGATGAAGTGTGTGTGAAATAGTAAAGAAGATGTAACGACAGAATGCAACGCTATATAGATGTAAAATTCAATACTTACCAGAAAAGGGCACAAATTTCACAAAGAACCGCAATTAAGGTAAGAATCTTACTGTGGATCTGCAATATATAGAATGAAGCAGCTGTCAATAATACAACTTTATACAAGGGTGCCAATCAATGAGCTAACACGAGGGCCCGAGGCCATAAGGTGTATTCGGATAGAAAAGATATGACATTGTATTCAATCGTCACTTTTATGCATCTGCACACCAGATATTAGAATTTCCTTTACACTCAGAAACTTCTCTTAAAACTCCATAAGCCACCCTAAGTCCCTAACCTTCTGTTTGACATTGTAAAAAGCATGAGAGTAAATTCTCGATTTTAGTGATGAAAAGAGACTTTTAAGTGCACACATATCTTTGATAGAATTGTGATTCTAGAAAACCATTTTACTTTCACCAATATCAGGAATGCATGTCAAATCATACAAGCTTCCGTTAAGCATACACCTCTTATTAGAACATATTCTTCCATAATTTGGCCATAGTATCCAATTCAACCCAGTACACTTACCAAAAGAGCACAAACAAGAGCCAAGATCACACATCCAGCATAGACCGCAGAAGCATAGACGCGAACATCATCAAGCATCATTCTAAGCTGTTGCCTGGGTCCAGTGAGAAAAGCTGTGCTGCCAATTAAATATCCTGATCAGAACCTCCGAGAAGAAAGTTAAAGAAAAACCATAACTTTACCTAATTCATATCTATGCATATATACACAAGTAATCATGATATTACACTATTCCAATCTCCCTTCGAATAAATGGTCAGAACACAAGATCTTGTTTTAGTTCTGCCAACCCCAATGTGAAGATGAAAAACCGCTATCATTTGTTGCATAAAGAATATTCATCACAAGCCATGTAATGCTAATAAGTCTTGAACAAAAATTTTTGCTTCCACATGAATACTTTGTAACATATAAAGACCACTCTTTGTAACAGCTAATAACTTCAACCTGTCTACTAGCGTCAAGATCGATTTGATTATAAAGTCCTAAGTTTTGTAATCGTTAACTGGTAAAAACAAGTTATATTCACCTGGGAAGCTTCAAAACAGTAAATTGCAATCCCCCCTCCCCCCCAACAAAAAAAAAACAAAGAAAAGAAAAAAGAAGCCGTAATTATATATTGACATCAACGTACCTTCCAACTGCGAAAACATTGCCAAATGTAAATAATAACGCGAATTTTATGGGGATCGCGAAAACAATCAACGACTGCAATGAACATCAATCAAAATAAAGGTCGTCAAAATCACCCCTTTCCCCAAATCAGTCAATAGTTTCCGAATAAACTATAAATCTCAGCTGGATTGCATGCTGAAATTGGATGATATCAGTACTTATAATGATATTTCGAGAAAATTGAACAATTCGAGTGGGATGCTCGTACCAGGAACATAAAAACAACTCCAGCTAGTAAACAAGCACAGAATCCATAAATCCTCTGCTCAATTAAAGAAGAAAATAAAATGTGGGATCAAAGATTTTTAGTAAAGACTGATCTAATACAATATATTGTAAATAAGCTAATTCACGAGTAGTTGTGATGGTTACACCTGCATAGGAGAGAGAGAGCAGAGACCTTCAGTCCCTTCAAGCAAATAATCTTGCTGTTCTTCATCGTCTGCATCTTGGGTAAAATTCCACATTGTCGATAATTTCTCAAAATTCTTTCTTTCACCCCCAAATCAACTGCTCATTGCAGTCTAGCTTTTGAGGGCACCTTCACAAAAGCCCAGATAAGAAACTTCTGCAAATGCAAATAAGGGAGTAAATTTTTTAATTGATAAATATATTAAATATTAAAATGACGTCATGAAAAAATCAAGTAACGGTTATTTTGCTAATAGGACTTCAATTTCCACCCTTTCTCACAAAACCCTCCGTCGCACAGTAGCTCTGCGCAGAAGGAAGCATGTCGTCGACGCTGCTGGAGGTGACGCGTGCGTCACACGAGGAGGTCGAGCGCCTTGAGCGCCTTGTCGTCAAGGATCTTCAGACTGAGCCACCGACCAACAAGGACCGCCTCTACCAGAGCCACCGAGTTAGCAGCATGATTGAACAAATTACGGACACCACTCACAAACTCTTAGGGTTCTGATGTGTTTGTTCGATATTTAAGTGTTTTTTGGCGACTGGTTCGTTGTTAATGAGATTTGTTTGTGCGTGTGTGTGCTTTTTGGTTAATAGGTTGAGATTTATGAAGATAAGGACAATGCGAGGAAAGATGAGATTGCTGCGCTTGGTGGACAGAGCTCGACCTCTGCGAATGTTAATGTGTTTAGTGCATTCTATGACAGATTAAAGGAGGTGTGTAATTCTAAGGGCAGTCTTGATGTTTTGTGCTGTTTTGTTTATATATTGAGTTTTCATGTTGTGGATTGGATGTATGCAGATAAGGGAGTACCATAGGCGGCATCCAGCTGCGCGGTATGTCGACACTACTGATGAGTACGAACATCTTCTCAAGGAGGAGCCAGTCATTGAGTTTACTGGGGAGGTTATACTTTTCTCTTTTAATTTTACTAAAAAACCTCAGTTGGATCTTGCGTGCTAGCAGAATTGCAGTTTATCAGTTATTCATTTTTTTTAATGTTTTTCAGGAAGCCTTTGGACGGTACCTTGATTTACATGAGCTATATAATGAGTACATTAACTCCAAGTTTGGACAACAAATTGAGTACTCTTCATATCTTGATGTATTTTCTGAAACGGGGAATATACCTAGCAAGTTAAAGTTGACTAGGTAAAGTTGTTATTTTTGTGATTATCTGAAAAATAGGCCTCCAAGCTCCATAGCCTCTATTTATTTTGCTATATTTTCTACAGTCTTTCGTCAGATGTTGCATATGCAGCCTCCTAAATTATCTGGGTATTAGGAAAATATCATGCAAAAATTTCAACTTTAACTGACATGGACATAAATGTAAATTAGAATTCTTCTGGCTCAACCTACGCTGACCTCCTGGCTCGTTGAATCATGTATTTTTGTGTACGGATGATGGAAATTTTTTTGTTAGATTAAGTTTGGTGTGTGTGGATTAACCAAATATGTGGACAGAGTCACAGAGTAAATTGTATGCATTGACAACTATATATAGGTTTAACCAATTGAGGATATTTCAAAATCATTGGTAGTATAATACCTATATCTGCATCTTTAAGTACGCTATATCTAGATTCTAGACAGAACCTAGAGTTGTGATGCTAATTATTGGCAGTATTATCCACTGTAGGGGATATGCAATCTCTAGATAACAAGGATGGATTATATTGAATCTCGTAGGGATCCTATCTTTGGCTCTAGTGATAGTTACTGTTGTAATTACAAAAATTGACAGTAAGTAGATCGGCTAATTCATGAGACATGCTTTAGTTTACGGATTAGATTTATGGAGGTTGCCCTCTCTCGAGTCTTTGCCTTGAATAGTGAGTTTACCCTTCTTTAGTTTTACTTTGATTCTATCTAAATCTTATGTTGCTGAATGGTTAGTATAATTCCACATGTTAATTTGTCAAGATATGTCTGCTACTATCTAAATTTGCTTCAGCACTTGTAGTTAGGGCTTGGTTGTCTATGAACGCCTGCATATATCATCAGTAGCAGAGCTATCAGTTACAGATTAGTTTAAAATAAAGTCTTCCATCTCTATTGTTCTGAATCACCCAAAAGGGAAAAGTTCCTTTGTCAGGATTCATTGTCACTCATTGTGGTTCCCTGTTGATCACTTTTCCTTGTTTTGAATAGAAAATACAAGGAATATATGCAGAAACTTTTGGAATATCTCGTATACTTTTTTCAGCGGACAGAACCTTTGCAAGATCTTGGAAGGATATTTTCAAAGGTTAGCTTCAAAATTTATTGTTATTAATTTCTCTTACCTTTCTTTATCATGAACATGGCTCTGTTTGCACATTGGTTGTCATCATCCTTTTCTTTTAATGTTGTTAAATAACTTAAATTTATACAGCTATAAATATAAACTATGCTAACTTTGAGCTTGGAGTCTAATTTTTGTTATTTTATTGATTTTCATGTTTGATGCCTGATTAATAGTTATTTGACCTTTGGTTTACTTCAGTTGGATTTATCTAGTTAATATCTGAATGCATTTGTTTCTGGAAGGTTGTTGCTGAATTTGAAGAGCTATGGAACAGTGGATTGATTCAAAGATTGCAGAGCGAGAATCTTGAAAACAGGAATGTCGTACAGCCTGAGGCATTAATTGATCTTGATTATTATAGTACAGTTGAACAGTTAGGGGAAGTAGGACCTGAGAAGTTGAAGAAGGTATAATACCTAACTTTGTTGCGTTCTTATATTGCTGGTATTGATCCCATGCATTTTAAAAAGATATATCATAATTAAGCCTGCATTTTCTGCATAAGCCAAAACAAAAAATTGGTTGATCATGAGTAACATGTGTGGAGGTGTTTTTATCTGGTTTATATGGACAATATTTTGTGTTGGTTCCATACATACAATAACCCAGTAATTTTGTTCTGGTAGGACATGTATACAATTACATATTGAATATTAGAATGTATTAAACTCGAACACGTCAACTTTAAACTCCTACCTATCGTTTATATCAATGTGTACATATATCTACATATATTATATTTACATACATTGTATAAATTTGGTTGTACATAGGGAGGGTTCAACCCCTGCTAACCCAACCTTGGACCCGCTAATGCATATGCGCGTTTTTACTCTTTCTATTTGAATTATAAAAAGCATTTTATTGCCAGTCAGTGGGGATGTTGACTGATATTCACCAATACCATTTGTAGGCATTGTCTGCTCTTGGTCTGAAGTCAGGTGGCACTGTACAACAGCGTGCAGAAAGACTTTTTCTTACAAAGGTTAGTGTGTAACAATCTTCATAATGGATTTGAAATTGTGCTGTTCTATTTTTTTTTCCTCGCCTAAAAAATGTTTTCCATGATTATATAAGAAGATTTATTGTCCCGTATCCAGAGTAGTTCCCATTTTTTTGCTTTTATTTTGGGTTTATGGCTATACATCCATCTTATGCCAATAATCTTATCAAATTTTCTTCCTTGTAGCATACACCGCTTGCCAAATTGGATCGGAAGCATTTCATTAAAGGCTCTCGCGGAAATGAACAAAATAGTGTTGTGGCCCCACAACCAAGTGAAGATGCCAAAGAGATTGCCTTGATGGAAGCAAAGATGAAAAAAATGTGTGACTTGCTGCATGATGTAAGCTCATACTTTGTCGACTCCGCCCCTTTCTCCTACCCATTCCTGTTTGCATGTCACTTCTTCCTTTTCATGTGCAGACTCTCTTATGTCCTCTGCATACATTATTTTTGTAACTGCTGTTATTTGCAATCTCTATAGCTTTCTCACTGATAATCATTGAAAATATTCGGGGTTATAGAAGTCTTTATCATCTCTTAGTAGTACAGTGATCACCTTTCCTTGTTTCTTGACTCTTTGCAGACAATTGTGCGGACAAAAGAAAATATCGAAAAGAAACATGCATTGACTTATGATGAAATTGTACAAGAACGTGAAGAGGTACTATCTTCGACTCTTTTTAACCATTTTCAAAAGCTGATATGCTTTATATGATTGATCTTTAGATGTCAAGACTATAAGATGAACATTTGATGCTCAAATTTTGAATGTTGAAATCTTTGGCAAATATACAAGTCTTGGGTACTAATAGTATTCATTATTGTACTAAAATTGCAAATTGCATTCTTTATAAGTAATGCCTAATTGCTCTTTTATATGAATCCTATGATCAGGATGATGTTCAACCTGAGTCTGAGAGTGACGATGAAGATCAACAGATCTACAATCCCCTGAAGTTACCCATGGGTTGGGATGGAAAGCCAATACCCTACTGGTTGTATAAGCTTCACGGGCTCGGCCAGGTAATTAAAATTTAAGTAAACTTTATTATTCCTATGGGTTGATTTCCATGCCATTTTCAGTAAAATAGTTGTAGGAAATCAGCTATAGGAACTCAATAAACCAACTGTCAATCTAATTTTGGCTGTTGGAGAATATAGTACGTTGTGCTTAATTGCTTATTCAATTTTCAGTATGTAATCAGTCTCAAGCCACTAAACACATACAGGGGGGTGGAATCCCCCAACTCTCAGCCCTCCTGTTTAGTTGCCATTGTTGAAAGCAAAAAGAAAAAAAGGATTTACATGACCCAACCCCAAGAAAAAGCAAAAAGAAAAAAAAGGAGCCACTGTTTAAAATTGGCCTTATTTATACATTTCTGATGGAAAGATTGGTATTATTCACCATTAAAGAGAGTACAGAGCAGGAATCTTTAATGACTTCTTATGTCATCTGAAGCAATATTCTGGTAGTATGTATATCTAGTTAATTAGATGTTCGTAAATTGTAATAATAACTTCACATTGAAATTATACTGATATGTTTATAACCTCGTATGTTTTGCTATCCCTCACTAGAACTTATGAATTTTTTTCAGGAGTTCAAATGTGAGATTTGTGGGAACCATAGTTACTGGGGCCGCAGAGCCTACGAGCGCCATTTCAAGGAATGGAGACACCAACACGGGATGCGATGTCTAGGCATTCCAAACACCAAGAACTTTAATGAGATTACATCAATCGAGGTCCTCATCATAATTCATAAATATGCATTTGATGATTGTCTTCTTGTCTTGTGATGGATTTAAAGTTACTTAACAAAAGAGGTTTTTGTTGCACCCTCATATTTGAAATACCTGTTTGTTTAAAATGTTCTGATTTGAATGTTTACTTGTATATCACTGTATTCATCAATATAGGAAGCAAAACACCTTTGGGAGAGAATACAAGAAAAGCCAGGAGTTAATAAATGGCGTCCGGATCTTGAAGAAGAATATGAAGACCTAGAGGGTAACATTTACAACAAGAAGACATATACAGATTTGCAACGCCAAGGTTTGATATAAGTGGAAGCTATTAATAGCGCTTTCAAACGGTCTCATTGGTTTCACGGAATTACATCTCAGCATAATCATCCTAGTACTATTGCATCCCGAGGAAGGGTTTTCTATTATTTTTATGAGAAACTGCTCCAATTACTCATGTAGAGGCTACCTTAGCTGTAATATTACTCCCCTAAGCTTGATCACCAGAGAGGTAGGGATAAATTCCAACTGGATTAAAATGACTTGGCTAAGCTGCTTGTTCAAGAAAGAAAATTGAAGGGCAAGAGATGCTAGTCATGTAGTTTGTAGCATGCAATTCTGCTAATGAAAGCGCGCCATTTTGTTATCAGTATCACAAGCTTGTAGCTACTGCTTGTTGCATTGCATTTGAATATTTTGCCAAGTTGTCTGTTATGTTCTAATCATGAAATTATTTGATTTGCTGACAGATTAATCTTTTCGACTTTTTCTTGTTTATATGTTTGTAATGGTCCCATGGAAATACTTTCAGGTTTTTCTTCAAAATACTAAGATATGTTAATAATATACGTCATTTACTAGTACACAATAATCACTAAGGTGTGATTCCAATCTTTAAATTAGAAAGAAACATATAATCACTCAGACATGATTGTAGTGTTTTATATGTAACAGCTGATAATGATATGTTAATCAACATATGAGTCACCATAATTTTTATTTTTATTATTTTATATTGAATAACATTAAATTATATTATTATTAATAAATCTTTTCTAGTACAGTGAGAATTAATAAACTTATTATTAAAAATTAATATTTACCTAAATTCAACAGTTCGCAGACGTATTAATCTCACCCCCTGCGGACGGGTTAACATTTTTGGATTTGCATATCACCAGTTCGAATTAAACGATACTTCTAAACAGAACCAAATTCATATTGCAAGGTGCAAAATAACCCAAAAACGAAAACAATCCAAAATGTAACCAAATAAATTTACCATTATATGAAAAAAGAGTTGCGAAATACGATATGATGCAATAAAATCCCAGACACTGGTGCCCTGTCCTCAATAAAATTACAAGAGAATTGTTTCCAGGAATGACAATACAGATTCTGCCAAAGAATAACAACAAATTAATTTCACTACTACGTGCTTCATTCTTGTACTTTACACAAAAATGCTGAGGCTCTAGTTCCTACCCTCTACCCAAAAATGGTCGTTATTTCTACCCTTGTAAGATGTAACATCTCAAAATGGGTGGGGTGGGTTGGGTAATTACATTTTTCTTTCAATCTAAGAAGAAAAAAAAAAGTTTCTTTTTTTTTTTACAAAGTTAGTAACCTAAACAGTGAGGTCTACTGCACGAGGAAAACAAGTTAGACTTCGTTCAAAGGAAATAAGTGCTATTCCGTGGTAACCTAGTTCATGAATTTTCTGCAGTTTGGAGCATTACACATGCATGGAACTTTAAATTCTTCAGGCTCATCAGGATCAAACAAATAGTCATACCTGCCAACATGCACCAAAAGTACCAGATAAAAACTCTACTTTTATATTCTTTGGTGTGTGTGTGAGTGAGAGAGAGAGGGGGAGGATATGGTGACATACGTTAATTCATCCCCAGCAGGAACATTCATCTTGGCAATGAGTACGATTCTGCTCTCATCATCACCGACACTCATTATCCTCGCGTAGCAGTTGGGCATACACTGGAATGAAGGGGGCGTAATAATTGTCAAAATCAAATAAGTAACAAAAGAAATGGCAACCAGTGGGCATTGGCATCACTTACTGAATGGTTTATCAACCGAGCAATATTTCCAGCATCTGTTGCATCTACCACAACTTCTTCACTGATTTTGAATAACTGAGGATTAAATTTTCAATAATTTAATTAGTATGCCAAGAAACGGTGGTTGCAGGTGGTAAGTGAACATTATATAAACAATAAGGGCTTGGAATAATCATCTCACATAGCAGTCTTTGCCCCGTGCTCGATATCGAGCCTCTCTAAGATCTGCAACGCTTCGTCTAACCTGCTCACCACGATATTCGACAACCTGAGAGTAACAAAATGGAATTTAGGGCCTGTCCCTCATGATCTATGCTCCTTAAAGAAGACTGGGATCAAAAATTTAAAGCTTTGGCAGCAGTAAATGATAGGTGAATAAATTCCTCTTCTTCGGTCTTGACTTACTATAAGTGAATAAATAGTTACGAGGAATTACCATTTCTCCTTCCAGAATGTTCCTACTTGCAAACAGTCCCCACCCATGTATTCCAGATCTACCAAAGCACAATTTGTCCTTTTCTGTTTTCTGGATACATAGACAAGCATAAATAACGTCAGATATCAAGCTTCAGCCCATCACTAGAAACACATCAACAACTATATATTACTTGTAAATGTTGAAGCCGTTCTCTGAAGGTGGAGAAGTCCCTAGGCTTCTCTATTTTCTGTTTCAGATGGGAAAGGAGTTAAGTACTTGGTTTTCAGTGGGAGTAACAGTGGAAGAAATAAAAATTGCAAGGTTGATGAGATATACTCTATTTGCATTCAAACTCAATATTGCGCTCATAGGATGATGTCGAGGGCCCATAATTTTGTGGGCAATGGCTTCCTGTCTTGTCTGCTTGCAAGAAAAAACATGCACGGAAGGTCAAAACAGGATAAAAACTAATATAAATTGTTATAACACCTTGCCTTTCCGCTCTTTACCTATATGCATAATGTAAATATTATTTTTTCCACAAACCTTTTTTGTTCTTTTGTAGATACGGCATCTTGCAGCAGAAAATGGGTCGACCTCCTCAGCATCCTCTGGAGGAGGTTCCTCAAGTTTCAACCTGCTAGTTGAAATTAACCTTGCTCCCATGTGTCTTTTATTTTGAAGCAGGCTTTTTGTAGAGAAAGTTCCCTTGGGGGTTTCTACAATCAAAACTGTATCTGGATTTGGAGACCTGCGCAACAAAGGTGGAAAGAATGCAATGGTGCATTCATACGGTAAGATTCGTCATAACAGCCAGTCTTAAAAAGAAACAAGACATTACAATAAATAAACAAATAGTATTACCTGTGATAGGCGCAGTACGAAACCATTTTCGTAAATTGTTTTCCGTTCTTCTCCAGGCAATGCAACTGCATATTGATAACATGGTCAGTGAAGCATTGCATACAAAAACATAATAAGTGCAGATGGGAAACACACAGGTAACAGAACCTAGACGGAATATCTACCGCCATAAAGATTTGAATTTGTCAATGAGGTCATATTATTTTAGCAATTAATGTTGTTGTCATCCCAGAGGTCCAGAGGATAAATTAAGAGCACAACTCCAATACAGCTGCCAGCAATTGCTCTTATAATGAGTTTCAGAGCAGTAATGGTATAGTGTAATCACAACGCATAATATTAGTGAATATCAATGAGCCCATTGGAAAACAGAAACTAGTTCCGGTCAGAAGGCGGCAGAACACCATAATAAGTTGGAGCATGCCTTATTATCAGTTTCTTTACACTATTATTCATCTCTGGCTAGAAGGGTGAGCATCAAACAAGACTAATTAATATATTCACCATGAACATTTGACATTCCAATTAATTTACTGCAAGAAAAGAACTAGCTCAAACACAAAAGAGTGGCGGAAATCAGTTGTTTCTCACCTCCATGCGATACCCTGCTCTTGACGCGCACATTGCATGGTAATAGGTGGAACACTTGCTACATTGTGTACAGGAACCATGGATTTGTTTGCAAACTACACAGATCTGCAGCATATATAAATTAAAATAACATCCTCAGTTTGTATGGAAAGGTATGATTTGGTGAAGTATATGAACGGATCAATCAAATCTATCAATGCCTTCAGGTAAGCACAATCCATAAGACTAACAAACAGGAATAAAAGATATTATATTAACATGGGAAAAATTGAAAGATGCCTAAGAATGATAAGATTCAAGAGCGAGAGAGAAACATTACCTTTACAAAAGAGCTTGAAGGAATTCTCAAAATTCCAAGGGCAGGCTCCATCTTTTCATCACTTGCAAAAGAAACTTCAGGTTGAAACCAAGCACAAGTAACATGAACCCATAATGGGGCGACATCAGTAGGCTTCAGAGCACCCCCTATATTACCATTGCCGATTAAAACTTGTCATAGTAGAAAATTGAAATGAGCTTCACTAACTTCATACTTCTCATCTGATATTATATATTGCCATGCTTAAATAGAATATTTATTGAGCTATAATACTATTAGGAGACATAACCTATACACTTGAGATATAATTTACTTCATTGGTCCTCATTTCTCATAATATACTATGTTTGACTGACTGGATTTTTATATGGGACAGATTATCAACCACATGCCAAACATTACTAGATATAATCAAATAACTGTAACATCAAAAGTATTATAATTATTTCCATCTATAAACTTTTGTTTTTAAATGAGATCACATATAAGCTCACCAATTAATATCGCCTACAACCTAAATATTTTTGAAGGACTTTTACCCAATAATGAGTAAATCAAGAACAGAGCAGCGATCATACTGGAGTTAAATACCACATGAAGAACGCCAAAAACAAGCAAAACTCTAACATATATAGAGTGAGCATGAATGTAGATAGTCCAAAACCAGCAACCACTTTCTCGTGTCATGATTTTGTTCCTAAATCAGGGGAAACATGCAATAAGATCCATACCTTTCACAGGACAGAGACAACATTCCCTCTCAATATCAGGTGTCTCACACGCTCTACAGACCCATGAAGTAAAGTCACTAACATTTCTTGCTCCATAGCATTCTTGATGAACAGCTATTTGACATCTGAGAGTATAATGGAAAATCAACACCATTTTATTCACCTATGGCGGTGCTTTTACCAGAATCTGATATGCACGTCCTTAAATAGAACACATGGAACTAAGTTGGGTAAATACCTAATACAAATAATAATTTTGTTGAAGTCCCAATCTTCGACCCACCTACACACTGCACACCTCTCTGTTGTCCACTTGGCACAAACAGGTTCATAATGTTCTATCATGTCAAAAGGAAACAGCTAAGTTATAATTCATGCTCCAGCGGATAGAGCAGCAGAGATCTCAGCACAAAATAAACATTAATTCAGAGCTTAGGAAGAACCTTGTAGGAAATTAAGCAACTTCTGCTTCCGCACTTTGATAGAAGGACGTTTGACAGGTTTAGCAGGAACAAGACTTTGCTCATGATACTCGGCCATCTGTAACATCTATAAAGGGAAAATGCCTTAAATAATCACATCTTGTATCACCAATCACCTAAACCGAATAGCACATATATACAGCTATAGCCCTTCTCAAACATGCTCCAGGAAAATAAATAGAATATCAAAAGAAAGGTTAGCTTTGAGAACATACCCATTGCTCAAGAGCTAGCAAGGAACCTTTCACCCTGACACTTGATTTCCAGTTCTTTGTTTTTGAACCAGTGTGCCGTTCCCATTCACTGAGTGCCTGCTTCTCCATTCCACAAGACCCACACTTGCAAACAACTCTATAAAGGGTGGAAATAGAATAATGCTACTTTCAGAAAATCAAGGAAAAAGTAAAATATCCTGAGAAGATGAAGGTGGAAAAATAACTAATGCTTACAAATGAAGACTTGGAAAATAAGTTCCCTCAACACCGCTGCAAACGACCGCAACCTTGTCAGGCAGTGCAAATTTGCTATTCTTTTTTTTATTTCTGCAACAAGAATCATTATTTTAGAAATTGAGGCAACAAAAAAATTCTGCATTGAAAAGAAAGACGAACCTAATTGCATTAAAAAATAGAGCAAATAGAACTTACTTAGTCATCAGAGTTTCTGAATCAGATAGCTCAAAATTAAACCTAGCTTTGCATTCAGGGCAGTAATAGTCACTTAGTCCCAGATCCTAGAATAAGAGAGAAAGTATTTCAAAAATCAATAAATTTCAGGTTTTCCACAGACATCCATCTAATTATAACACTGAAAGGAAAAAAAGAAATTGGGAATGCAGGGCATGGCATAAGACCTTGAAATTTCTTTTCGAGAATTTGTCACACTCTGCATGGACCCAGACTTTGCAACCATTACAACGTACCTGATTTTCAAGTGAAACAACAATTTAGGATAAAATAGCAGTCACTTATCTAGAGAAAATATAAAAAAGGAGAAGTCCCAAAAGCTTAAACAAGATCTTACCCAAGTCCCATTATCCGTTTGGTTCCTAATCTTTTTGCATATACCACAATAATGTTTCATTTTTTTTAACTGAGAGGTGAAAGAAGCAAATCATCAGCAAAAACACAAAAGACGTGTAGATGATGCTGAGAGAATTGAAGAACATAGTTGAGTATAACAAGTTACAAACCCTAGCACAAGAAGTACACAAACGATTGGTACCAGCAGCTAAATGACTCAATTTTTTTGATAGGATAGGAGTAATGCCCATTCCACATGCTTCACAAGATTGTGATTCTTTCTTCATATGAGCATCCTGCTAAAAATATCAAACTTTTTTTTACCTCCGTGATTATAAGGCGTGCATATTACTGTTGAAAATTTCTGAAATTATTTTTACTACAATGAAACACCAAAGGAAATTGGATGATATTGGAAAAATGATTGAAGCTGCACATGAGCGCAACTTTCCACAATAAAAGTGACTAGAAAAGACATGTTAAGGTTGCTTGAAACATTAGCAACCCAAACAAATCATTATATTCAAAACACATACCTGTTCCGCAAAGCTGCACGGTTGATCCTGATTTAGATCAGTAGCCTCAAACACCCGTCTTCTTAAAGAATGAAGATAATGCGATTTGCCAGCTGCGGCACTGATCTCGACCATCAGCATCTCGTTGAAGCCATTTTCACCAAGAAAAGCCTCTTCAATTGCAGAACGGAGATCACTGGGCTTGCTATCATTAAGTTCAGTCTGCCCCTGGAACCTAAAGCAATATAATATACATCGCTATTAACTCCACATGCACCAGTAATTTTGGAGGGAAAAATAAAAATTGAAAAAATGAAAATGAGAGAACATAGTAAGCCAACAATTAAATACCTGTCCACATAGTCAACAAATGGAAATATCATTCCGCTTTTAATCCATGCATAATCCTGCTCAAAAACACATTCCAAAATTAGCATGCAACCCCATTAACCATGTCTTTGACCCAAGCTCATTACCACAAACATCTGTTAGGTATTACAGTTGGAAAGGAAAAAAAAGACATAATACGAACAACAATTTACCCTTTGCGTTCCATTGCCGGAATAACCAAAGAACATTACACAGATTGCACCAGCAATTCGATATTTGAAAACCTGTGGCGGAACATGAGATTCTTGATTAAGAACGATAGCTGGCCAAGCAGGACAATGCTTCCCAGGTACCGCCCAGACTATATCACCTTCACTAAAATCTTTGGTACTATATAATCTATCAATGTCACGTATTTCTATGCACTCATCATACTCATCATCAACATCATCATCATCATCAACATAGTCATCTTCAGACTGCTCATGCAGAGTCGTCAACGAATCCCGTGTGCGCCTATACTTCTTACTCCCACCATTTATCAATCCTTCATTCCTCAATTCTGCTATCTCAGCCTCAGACAAAGGCGAAAACTTTTGGAATTTGTATTTCTTGGTCTTCTCGTCATTATATTTTTTATCAATGTTCGCATCGCCATGAACCCTCAGGGGCTTTATGCTCGATTTACTGTCCTTCTGTTTGACCGGGACATATTCTATATCCAAAGCAGAATCTCTAACAGCAATCTTACTCTCTTTCTTCCAATTATCAAGAATTGAATCATTGAATCTTGAAGGCAGTACCTGAACTCTCCCTCGCGAAGTCCTCACTAGCGGCGGCCGCGAGGCCTCCTTCGATTTCGATGGCATCGCACTACTTGATTGAGTAGCAGGGGCGCCGCCGCCGTCGCCGCCTCCACCTCGGTCGTCCACGGCGGACTTGGTGTTGGAGATAATTTTTTGAATTCCATAGCCATTGAATTGGATTATACCGGCGGCAGCCTCTCCGAGAAGATGCAGAGGAAAATAATCATTAGAAGTTTTGCGTTTCTTCCGAATCACCGACGACTCATCGTCATCACCGGCCGAGTCGCCGACCCGGCACCGTTTCAAAATCGGCATTACCGTTTTCAAACTCTTCTTCACTATCATCCTCCTCAAAAAAACTCCCAAATCAAGCCAATTCACTCAGTTCAAAACCCTAATTGCAACTGGAAGCACCAGCGGCGTACGAAAGCTCCGCCGAGCAGTGAAAGCAGATAAATTTCCACCTCAATTCGACGGAAACTCGTTTAAGAATACAAGAATAGAGGAAAAATCCGAGCTTTCCTCGACGAAAGCAGCAAACTCCCAGCGTTGAAGAGTGTCGGAATGGGGATCTCTGTTTCAATGCCTTTCTCTCTCTAACTGCAAGTCGATGAGAGAGAGAGAGAGAGGTGCGCCAATTTTATATGCATAAATATAATTATCCGAATGTGTAGCTATAATTCACCCTTTATTTAATATTTGTAATGGTAACATTGTGAGTATAGATACAGAAAAATTGTGTGTGTATATAGATAGATACATCATACATAGTAGGATCAAGAAAGGAAGAAGAGTCGGCAGGTGATGATGATTGTGAATGCAACAATGTCACGCTAAATTGGTGGCAACCTCTTACAGGCATGGATTCTTGGAAGTAATTTATAGTGTTGTACAAAAAAAAATTCCAATTTATTTATTTTCAAATTTTTCTGGTTTCCTGCAATTACATGATGAAGAGGAGTGCCGTCCAAGAAACAGGGGACTAGAGAATGTGTAATGCAGAAGGTAAGAGAAAGAAATGATTTTTTTTCCTCTTCTAGAGTGTAAAATTATTATGATTATTTTATTACAATGTAGTGTTCTTCTATCGACTATTAAAGTTGATTATCGAATTTTGTTGAAATCCTCCATATAATTGCAAGTTTTCTTCGCTTACGTTTATACAAAGGTTTCCTCTCTCAAAAAAAGTGTATATAAAGATTTACCATTGCGCCGGAATATTTTTCCGGCTGTGGTGAATGGTCGGAACCGCCATGCAGTTGGCTGGTAGAGCAAAGTACTTGTTTTAGGAGCTACTCAATAGCGTAATTTGGGTGTCTAAAGGTACAGTGAGAACCATATATAGGAATATAAGGATGGTCGATAATTTGGGTTGCGTGTGCGTTTGTGTAGTAGAAGGGGACGGCGGCGCTGCCACTTGTTGGTGGTGGTCCGACGAGTCTCTCCGCCAAGCGAATGTGGACATAAGTAGAAAGTATTTAAAGAAGTTTACTTGAGAAAAGGAAACATTGAGGTATGATGTTGGAAAATAAATACAAGTCCCATTTATTTAATATTTTAGTTTTTGGGTGTGTGTGTGTGTGTTTCTCCTAGTTCTTTTGAGTGGCCTTACTCCGGTGGGAACGTCGGCCACTAAATACTCTTGTTGAAAATAGCTTCAAAAGTTATAAGGCGATTTAGAACGAGAATATTGTTGAAATTTTTAAAACGATCGGTTGCTACACTTTTTTGTAAGGAATTTTTATTGATTAATTTATTCGATATGGGTGGGTCGAGATTTTCTATTGTACGGATTGTATTTACGTGAGTGGTAATTCTAGAGAGCAACAACGATTATGATTTCAATGTTTTATCATCGTTGAACAATTATTTGATTTAGAAGCTTTATAAAGTGAGTCAATCATCTTCTATTTATTAATTTATATGCCTTCTTTAAAAAGTTATTGAACTTCAAGGATTTTGGGGGTGCGGCTGCGCCAGTGACGGCAAGCGTTAAGAGGAGAACGATGTATAGTGTGTGTAGCGGGGCCATCAAGAGGAAGGTGGCGGCGGCGGCGGCGGCGGCGGCCGTGAGTAGGCGACAAGGCATAACTCTTGAGTGGACTACTAGTTAAATATTTTGGTTGGTAACTCAAAAAATATTTCGAGATTTTGGGTTTATTCGCGTTCAATTTAGTCGAAAACTTTGGTACACTAAATTGGGATTCGATTTTAAAAATGATTACTCCACTTATAAAGATAAAGTCAAGAGGAACGTGAATATTTCCGTCGGATGTATAATTCATCTCCATCGGCACGGTTTCACTGACGGCGGCCGGCGGCATCAGCCTCCGCGGTGTTGATTATTGTAAGAGTTCATTCATTATTTGAAATTAAATATGATATTGTTCTAAGAGATTTAGAGGTCAAAATCAAAATTATTGATTGAGTTGAGTGGGAATTTCAGTTTAGGGTTTTGAATCATTAATACCTACTACAAAATTAGCCACGGCGGAAGAGTGCAATGGAAATGGAGGTACAAGGCGGCGCCACCGCACGAGGATGGTGGTAGTCGTGATCACCAGGGTCTACCTGCACGTGCTAGCTGTCAGAAAGAGCCGTAAATCTTGACATTGCAGCCGTAATATATGAC
>JAPKLX010000170.1:612204-647280 GCA_026898415.1 Leonotis leonurus
ACATTGCAGCCGTAATATATGACATTACACCACATGATTAGATTCACAAAATCACATTAAATCTTTGTTGTCTTTGACTTCCTTTTGCATGTATTCTATAAATGTATAACTTACATAATGTAAGAGAAGTAAGATCAATAATACAGAACAAGTGATTCTAGCTACATCCTCCATTCTTCCAAATATGTTTAAACTCTCAAGTTAACACTAGCCACTTAACTTTAGAAACAAAAATTGGTTTAAGGACATGAGTCGAATTGAATAAAGAGAATAGAAGAGAAATATCTGAAAGAGTGATTGATTCATGCCAAAATTTAATACTACTAATAACCAATTTCATATAATTTTGTTATTTTTTACGACTCCACTTTCTACTACTTACTCAATTAGTGGCCACTTTCTACTACTTACTCAATTAGTGGCGGCCGCCGCCGCCGCCGCAAGTGGTGGCTAAGCACAAGTGGCGGTTTTTATTGTTTTATTCTTTTTAGGCGGCTTTTATTGCTTTTTTATAGTGTGCAAAAATTTAGAGAGATAATTGACCGGAGTTTGCTTAGTGCATTACAAGACAAGAGTACATTAAATGACTTGTGCTAACATGAAGAAGAATTGAAGATTACAAAGGAAAGTTATTGCATTATAGATCAAACAGTATATGTACAAAATCTAGAGCAACATCTAAATCTACTAAGGTTATTATTATTATTATCATCATTTATTACTTAATCTACCACCAAACAAAGTATCACCGTCAAAGCTTATTAAGAAGAATACATCCTTCTTGCCTAAACACCACCACTAGTAACCTTTTTCCTTCACTATACATAAACTCTCAACACCTATTCTCTACTTCTCCTTATTCTGCAACTACTTCCTCCCACCCTCTGTTTCTTCGGTCTTCGCAAATCTACCACGAACCCTAGGCTGGCTATCTGCAAGGGCTTTCCTGCACGCGTACTGCAACGAACCGAAAAAACAAGCGTTACTCCCACTTGATTACAAGTGTCTGAACAAAATATGTAACGAAGAACGAACTAGGGACTAAATAATTACCTTGATTTTTCTGCCAAAATTCCTCTTCGACTTCTTGCTCCAGTAGCGCGATAGCTTCTCCCTGCGGTCTTCTGAAGTGCAGGTACTGCTCGTGACTCTAGGTTGGCCCATTGGCGATTGAGCTTGGTTTATCGTTCCGTTACAAAGAGTCTGTCATAAAAACTCAGAATCAATGACCCTTGCCTTATCCGGTCGAGCCCACAAACATCTATATGTGTCACGGGATTAACAAGATGCATGCGTATGGCTCTCGATCACGAGCAAAGCCACAAGGAGGATGATTCTCTATTTCCCCTATGAACTACTCAAACTGTCTCAAACACTGCACTTCATGTCTTTTATACTACTCTACAAATGTGATTCGACTTCATACCTCAGCTACTGTGGAAGGGATGATATATACAAGTAAAATCTAACTCAGTAAGATAAGGGAGAATAAAACGCTGCATGCAAGATAATTAGTATTGGATAGAATGATTGACCTTTATGTCTCCTTCGCTGAAGGCTCGTCGCATCCCATAAGCAGCTTCGAAGTCCATGACTGGGAAATCGAGAAAATTGGGCCTCATGGGAGCCTCCTTCCCGTTGTCCATCGTTCTTAGACAGCTGGAACTGACACTCTTCTGGAACGAACAGTCGCCACGCAACTTCTCATCCATCACCGTGTGTTCATCAGGCTTCACATTAGGAATGTTGATACTGAGGACTTCGGAGAGGGGAGTCTCGTTCCCTTCCTTCGCCAAAATATCCTTCCTGCATTCATAGAAGACCTCGCTCAGGAGATGTCCACTCTCGATGGATGACTCCACATCCGACACACTCAATGATTGAGGGGAGATAACGTCTTCTCCACAAGAGATCATCGATATGGCAACCGTCATTGGATCAAGGCCCATAACCGGTTCTTGGATAACCGGTTGAGGTGCATTGAATAGGTCTCCTTCACCCCAGAGGTTGTAATCAGGCACAGCTGTTCCCTGATGGATGCTGCTCGGTGTGGCCTGCATCAAGATTAATCAAGAATTCAGATGAGCTGTTGCAAGATAGTTTTAAACTGCCTAAGCAATATGAATGCATATTACATGATGCAAAAGCGGCTGGCAAAATCAACGCGGCTTTACATGAATTAAGACAAAGGAATCATGCAAGGGGGAACAATAGTGACTCTGCCAATACAATTTGTCACCTACTTTAGAATTCAAACAAAGCAGCACTAAATAAAATAGCCAATGATTACAAGTGTTGAACAAACACTTTTGTAATAACCTAGCCAAGATCCTAATTCTATAAGCAGCCATTACTACACCTAGAAGTACCTACTAACTCAAGAAATTTAGCAGCTAAAAAGACAGGAGAGAGTTAGGTCAGCCCTTTTTGAGTGAAACCAAGATACTTGTATTTCTTTTTCATCCACAAATCGAAAAATCCCACAGGAAACAGAACAATTTTATTAAAAGCTTTCCACCCTTTTCATCATTAATCAGAATTTGTTCGTGGAAAAAGAGGAATCCTCAGCCACACGTTGACATGAAAAAAGAAAATTTTCAGGAAAAAGAGGAATCCTCAGCCACAAGTTGACATGAAAAAAGAAAATTTTCAAGAAAAAGGACGTGTTTTTCCAAATGAAATTCGAGGTATATTTATGTCATGTGTACTGGAAGAGGAATTGACAAGTTAGTGAAGAACACGGAAGTAATGATTGTGATATTATTCTCCAATGTTTATTTCTTTACTCCATATGCTTTCCATTTATGCTTTCATTTAATGGAATCTTAGGGGGCAAAAAAAATGGTTTCTTAAAACTCAAAAATCAAGTTTCCCTATTTCTTCTTTAGGTAACCAAATGGGAGTTCTTGTCACCTTCTGGCAAAGATGAACTGCAAAATTCTTGAAAATGTCACACTTAAATTAAATTAACCTAACTTTTTGGAAAAAATCAAAATAATTAAATGGAAGCCCAGAAAAGAGATCACACAAAATGAAGGCGGAGAAACCCATAAATCAGGATTTGACAAAAGAACAAAAATGGCAAAGAAAGCAGAGTTTCAAGACACGAAAACCCCCAAAAAATCAACGCTCGCACACTAAATCACACCACAAAAAAGGGAAAAAGATCAAATCTTTACACGTTCGAAGTTTGAACAACAAATTATAAATCAATGATGATCAAGAAAAGTTACAATAGCAAGATTTTCTACCGATGAAACATTGGGCTTCTGAGAGCAGGCAAAGTCTTCAAAGTGCTGAACTTCTTGAGGGAAGTTATGGAAATAAGGGTGCATTAGCCCTGCTTCTGCATACATTTACTTCACTTCTCTTCCAACCTTTTTATGCCAAGGACGGAGATAGATAGAGAGAGATGAGTCTGTATCTCAGTGTACGTACGATATAAAAGAAGTGTTCTAATGGAGGTGAGGCGGCTTTTTATAGGTGTCGACAAAGGGAAAAACAGAGTAGCAGAAGCAGCAGCTGAGTTGCAGAGAGAGAGAGAGAGTGGAAAAGAGGAATCTGATTTTTTGGTTGGGTGTTTGGCGTCTTTCATTTAGGACAGCGAATTTTGCAACAGTGAAAGTGAAAGAGAGAAATTTTATTGCTTCGTTGAAAGTAAAAGCAGTGATGATGTAAGAAGAAGCCAAACATTTTTGGGGGTCGTTATCGAATTTAGCACAAGTTGAAGGGTTTATTTAGTAATATCAAATGATTTGACATTATTAGACTAAAATTAGGAATAAAAAGTGCAATTGAACTGCACTCCTGCTATTATTGTTTGTGGTTTAATGTTTAATTATTATTGTGATTAGAATAATAGTTAGATCATTACAAGCTTAGACTTTTAAATCTGCTAAGCTATCATATAATACAACTACTCTTAAGGTCAACTAGGTCATTTATAATACTAATAAAAATTTGTTTTGAGAGTGATTTGATTTTAGACAAAATTAAATCGAGGTTGTGCAAAATGAACTCAATAATTTAAGTTTGATACATATTGAAAATGATGATTTATAGAACTTTATAGGTTTGGTTTTTGAATGATTTATTATCATTATTATTTATTTTATTATATCTAATAATAATAATAATAATAATAGTAATAATAATAATAATCGCATGGTGGGATGCCTTTTCCTATTTTAATATTTTATAAGATGACAAAAGTTGAAAGTGATAACTGAACAACGACAGATAAGGTTAAAAGAACTCATAATGCAACATGGACACTAAGATCCAATATTATTAGTGTACCTAATACCATGAAATGTCTCCTCTTTTATTTTTTTATCATGTATATTTTTCTATTTATAAATTTATTATTTATTTTATTATTTTGGTATGTTTATGAAATTGTAACTCATTTTTTTAATGAATGTATTCATCTAATTTATATACACAACTCAGTTAAATATAATAAATCAAGAGAAATTCAAAATTTCTTCAATACATGATATATTTCAAGTTAGATTATTTATAAAAATGTATGTATGATCAAATTGAATAACAAATTGCTGAATGGTTGGAGTATTATTTAATTGAGAGTCAGACACCAATTAATTTTTAATATAACTTCTATAAAGTTTGCATTAAATTCAATATCCATACACACAAACATATGTATTTTATTTGAGTGAAAAAAATATATATATTTTGAGGGTTGGCAAGCATGAGTATCCGCAGCGGATGCAACTCCGGAGCTTCGGTCATCCCGGCGGGCAGCGGACTCCGGAGGCTGCAGAGGGTCCGTCGCTGTGGACGATAGACTCGGGAGGTAGGCCTCTGATGTGTGAGGCTGGCTCGCGGCTCGGGAGGTTGCAGAGTGTTCTCCCATGCCTTTTTTTCGACTTTTTCTATTTTTTTTTAATTTTAATACATAAATTCATTTATAAATACTCTATTTCAATCCCACATTTTTACACATCTTCATTCATTATTCAATCTTTCAATATTTTAATTAATGTATTTTTATTTTTATTTTTGTTTTTTATTTATGTATTTAAATTAAATTTTAAAATAAAGATTAAAAATTAAATATTACTTACATATTTATTAATTTAAATTTGTAATTTAAATCAATACATTTAATTCATAACAAATATCCAGAATAAAAAAAATACATAAATCATAAAAATACAACTCAAAGAGAGAGCCACATGTTGAGTGCGTCTCACTGCTACAAACCAACAAAATCTTTCAAAAATTTGCGAACCCCACACAAAAAAGTTCTATTTAATTACGAAACCGCCACCGAGCCCCAAATTCGAGAGTCCTCATTGTGGATGCTTAAGCACAACATGTACTGCATAACATTATTTTACACAGGGATTTGTACTTGTGTACTGATGCAATCTTATATAAAAAACACTAACAAATAAATGAGAAAATTTTAAAAAATGAAAAGGACTTGGAGAATGCTTCCGTCCACAAAATAAATTTAATTACTCTTTCATTCCAGAATTTCCACAAATTGTTTAAAATATTATTTTCAGTTTTTATTATGTAAATATTTTTTAAAAAATTGATCAAAATAAGAAAGGCAAACTTTATAGAATGACTAGATGTTTTCAATTAAGTAATCAACCAATAACACACTTCACAACCACAATAGTATGCATTTTTGATACATAATCTAGTTCAATTTTCTTGATTATTAAAAGTGACATAAATCACAAACGTGTCGAGTTTCAGTAAAATTCGATAACGATCGTATATAGAACTAAGTATAACTTTAACACATGTCAATGATGCATGCTAGTTCAATTAACCTTGAATTGTTACTTACTATAACTAATTTAGACATTCAAAGAGTACAAATACTTATCTTAACCCTTAAAAATGGAAGTTTTTGGCCAAACTTGATGAACTTATCACTATGTCAATTGTCAAATTGTGATAATATTACTACATATAATTAGAAACTAAATGTGACTTTGATAATGTGGAAGCATGACCCCACAAAAACAAGACAAAATATCAATAATGACAGTGGATGGAGGTGGTGGGCCCATGCTGAAAATAAGTATACAATTCTAAACTAGTTTCATCTTGCTTATTGAAAACAAATACAAACAATCTAAAGGAAAAAAAAATCGTTCATGCTACGTTGCTATTATAAGAAGTTGCAATGTAATAACCTACTACCTTTGTCCTAATATTCTTGGTTCGCTCCGACCAAAACTGTGAATTTTTTTTATTAATTTTTAGGACCAAGTATAATGGATTGATGGAGTATTAATTTATTCATCATTTGACTTGGTTTTAAGTGCAGGAGAGATCGAACCGAAGGAATAGATAAACGAATTTTAATATACAAATATATTCGTTAATTAAAAAAATACTCTCTCCGTATCAATTAAGTGTTTCAAACCGTTAAAATTCAAACACCAATATAATGAATTAATTTTCACTCTCTACTCATATTCGTTACTTAGAAATAAGACCGCTCCGCAATTGATGTGTAAATGTCACATTAGCATATGATTCATAACATATATATTTATACTAAACAATATTGGATTATATTATGATCAACAAAATTTTGAAAAGTGAAAATTGATTTTAAAAAATAAAAAATAATATTTATTTACGATATGCGACATCGTTCATGGTCGTATTAACTCTCACCCGCCCCATTATTTTTGTGCATAGATAGAAATAAATAGAAAATTATTCATGTACAACACAAGTCATCTTGCAATTAATAACTGTGAATTATCATAGATTTTGATCTTCTCTAGACACATAATATTGTTATAAAAATAAATATTATAGCAATGTATATATGTATATAAAGCATCATACAGAAAATATAACTTTTATATATACAATTAAAGAAAGCCTATATTGTTCTCCTTTGGATAATTGTATATTATATCAATATTAACGACCAGATTAACCTTCATTTTCTACACTTTGGACATCTTTTGTCACAATTCATCCAATGTTTGAGGATTTACACCAACTTATTAATATGAATATAGTGATGGGACAATACAATTTAAATTAAAGAAAAGGAAAAAATATGTCAATTTTAATGTAACGGGGAACTATTATATTAATATGATATAATGAAAAACCCAAAATTAAAGTTTAAAGCAAACAACAATATGAATTTTTGGAGTTAATGGTTCATTGGTTTGGACTATATTTCAAGCAAAAGGAGTGAGTATATTCCCACTTTTGTAAGGGATGTCAGTATGTGGATAGCTTATGTGACAATGTACTCACAACCTTAAATTCCCATATTAGGAAACTAATTTTTTAAATTGGAAATATAATTAATAAATTATATACGATAGAGTACTTAATTTATTAATAAATAAATATGAAATTTAATGACTGCATTGGATTGACTTAAACTCGAGATTTTTGAAGACCAAAACATGCACACATTATGACAATGTTTAAATTAAGAATCAGTCATAAAAATGATGATCCGATTATTTTAAATTATTTTGTTACAAGACATTATTAATATCAATTCAACTATTAACCATTTAACCTCCTCTATTAAAATATACTAAAATTATAAACATATGTATTTAGGCAAAAGATTTATTCATCAAACTTCAAATATTAAACTTGACTTATGTTTATATTAAAATAATATATATTTTATTTCATTTTCAATGAACTCTTTCTAATACTATTGCTTTTTATACAAAAAGAAAATCAATTTAAGTTCTTAAAATTATTTATCTTATTGCATGTATATATTGATTAAGTAATTATTACTCTCCTGTTCCAACAATCTTGGTCCATTTAAATAAATTTATAAATATTTTTTAATTAAAATGGTCAAGAATAACGAGACAAAGCGAGTATTTGATATTTTTTCCGAACCCGTTTTGATTTGTGTCACGCGATTGCACTTTGGGCTTTACACATCATAGAAGATTCCACCACTTTGTTACGTGGAAGCGAGTTTTTTTTTTATAGTGAGCTGCACTTCTAAGGCGTTCCCACTTACCCAAATATTACTGTAAAGGAACATAGTACAAAATTAAATCATTTTGCTTATCGCCATCATTTTCTTCTTTTATTTTGGGATCCGAATAAAGTACTCTTTTATTCATTATATATGTTTATTTCTTTATTATTATTAATATAGCTTTATACCTCATAATATGAATTTTCATGTTGCCGACTAGGGGCGATCATTTGACGAATAAAAAAAATATTAATTTAGGGATTTTCCAGTTTCGATTCAAGTTCTGAATTTTTCGAAATTGAACCTACACTTATCAAATTTGGGAGTTTTGAATCTTGATCGAATTCTTAATTTTCTAAAATTAATTTTAATTTTAATATAAATATGATTTTTAATTAATTCATTATGAAATTAAATTAAATTAAATTTAGATTTTTTTTTTTGGTCCCGGAATATTTTTAGAAATGAACCCACCCATTGGAGATTATCTGCTTAATTATCTTCTTTAGTTTTCATACAAAATCTAGAAATCACGTTCTACTGGAGTATTCCCTACGTCTCATTATTTACTACTTTATTTGATCAGAAATGTATCAACTCAATTTTAGCCAGAAAGCTTCTCAAGAGAAGCAACTTAGTGAAGATAAATTAAAGAAAATGAAAAAGGTAACAAGAAAAGGAAGTACAGCTGGTCTGGATTGTCCGATAATGCAAATTTCTTTTTTGTCTTTTCACACAGTGTGACACACTAAATTAAATGGCTTTGGAATTTTTTTGTATTTGGATGGGTCCCTTAATTAGCATACCTGATACCACTTATTTGTTAAATGTTTTCATTAACTTCATTATCAAAGTTTATTTGTTTATTATCTCATTTTCTCCTTCAATGTTTATAATTATAGAAGGAGATGATATTAGCCTAAACGAAATACGCAATTATTGATTTAAAAATGTTTTATTAAAGCAATGATATAATTAGACCTACGTAGGAGTAAGAAATTACAGTTGAGGACAAAACAGAGCAAAATAGACGTGAATGAGCGACGCGTGTAAAAATGAGAGCAATAGCTTTTGAAAGAAGAAAAGTATTGAGGAATGTGAGGTTTAAGCAGTTGAGCAACGCCGCAAAAATAGGTGTGTTGGAATCCAAAATTAGGGAATCAAATTGAAAGGGCGAGTGGAGTTTGAAATATGAACAATGTCAACGTTGATTCTATTATTTATATATAATAATATGAATTTCTAATGGTTGTGGTTTATTTCCGATTATAAACATCATGATCAAGCCAGTTCAGTAACAAAAGGAACCCAATTCTATGAATGAATTCTTGTTCTACACGTATGTATGTATGTAATGAAGATGTTGGATTAAAAAGTTGTTTTGTGGTGAAAAAGAAGAAGGACAAAGAGAAAGAGAAAAAGGCATCAGCTCCTGCAGCAGAAGAAAAACCAGAAGAAACCAAAAGTGAGATAAATAGTAAGCTAACTGGTAAGAAAGTCCCTAAGCATGGGGGTGACACTTGGATACTAAGTAAAAGTAGTACTACAACATTTGAAGAAGTATATATAATTAAGTGGAGAATACTCAACTCAAGCGCATATATTTATAAAATGTGCACTAAGAATTTCTTGCTAATGAACGACAATGTGTTTTCTTTAATTCTCTCTTTTCATATTATGAGTTACGCTTTATTTTGACTAATTTTCAGAGCTAATTAAGGGACCTCTTTAATTAAGGGAGTATATGAGAATATGCTGAAAAGGTACTTGAATCAATCACTATGAACCAATTAGAAACATATAGGGTGCTTATATGTATAAAAAGTAAGTATGTCATCTTCTACTATATATAAATCTGCTTCTAGTTCAATTTTATTTCGCTTTATGAAAGTGAGATAGAAATTAGGCTACAAAATCCATTCAGTTAGAATATGTTAATAGACAAAAATCTAACACACTTAATAAGCGTTATCACACATTGTTTTTTCTTTTATATATATATATATATATATATATATATATGATATTAAGTAAAGTTACTTACATTTAATTTAAATATTTTCATTGTCATATGAACGTAGAACTTTTTTTTATTAAAATAGACTATTCAAATCTTTTTCTTAATCATTTCTCATATGAAAATTATTTTTTATATGATTTACAACCTATATATGGTAAATAGAATAATGTATAATAACCGCAAGGGATGATTGTGCATTACGATTGAAGGTTTCTATGATGTTACATATTTCTTGTCTATTTATATATGGAATTCGGTTTTGCAATCATATTCGAATAATGAAAACCATTTTTGCTGTATTATTGAGAAGATTGATGTGATGCAGTCTCATAAAAATATTTCAATTGTCAATGTTTCAATATTGTCTCCTTTTGTTTTGCCCATAATTTTCAATGGCAACCATCTATTTCATCGTAATTAATGCCTAGAGAAATCAAATAATCAATGAGTGAGGCATCCAATCATTTTGAAGTTTTTATTTTTATTTTTGGAGCTTCGACTAACTAATAATATTTCCTCCGTCCACGAAGTAGTTTCCCATGTTTCCTTGTCGGTCCGTCCACAAAGTAGCTTCCAACTTTACTTTCTATTTTTGACAACTTCTTACTCCACTCACTACTCAACACATAATCAATAATGTGAGCTTCATTCTCCACTAACTACACACTACTCAATATATATATCATTAATGTGGGCTCCTTACTCCACTCACTACTCAATACACTTTACATATATATCATCAATAAAGTGGACTTCATCATCCACTAACTACACAACGCTCAATACATTTTACACACTATCTACCAAAGTCAAACAATTTATTAAAACTCATGCCCGGTCAAACCGGAAAGATATTTCGTGGACGGAGAAAGTATTATTTTTCAAATATAGATGTCAAACACATTATATAGATAAATGTAAAAGCTACGATAACAATCCAGACATAATGTAAAAAATTAACACAAGTAAGTGTTGTTTTTGTTTCATTAATCTTGGTTCATTTTCACAAAAATTATAAATACTCTATTGTTCTTTTAAGTTGAGAATAATGTGAACCAGAATACCAACAAACATTAGCTCTCCTTGAAAAATAGGTGAACCAACCGCGCCTTCAAATACTGCTACCTTGTTACAACTTCACTCTAGTCACTAGTTTTGCTTTCGGCATCCCCTCTTGCGGTTTAGGTAAAGACTTCGGATATATATGGTCAGTTCCCATAATGTGACGGGAGGTGTGTATAAGGCCCGAGAACGAATTCACCGCCGTATGGCTGATCGGCGATAACTATTGATTTCGGTTTCATGCAGGTGAGTTGCAACTTGCAATTCAAATTGAGAAGAAGTATAAGCTAACTACTGATTACTTACTCTGTCTCACTAAAAGTGACATAATTTGATCAAAAAATTCTCACAAATTTGGTCAAACTAGACCACTTTTAGTGGGACGGATGGACTAATAAAAAACACTTAATTTACAAGTAATGAAACAATGAGGTTCCACCATTACAAACTTAGAATATTGTGTGGTAGAGTGTGGTATGATGTGATGAGACACACACTCACACACTTTAAAGACCAATACATGAAAGTGGAGGCCTCTACTCTCACTTTTTTGTCTTGTGGGATATCACCATTCCCTTTGCATTCCACAATAATTATTGTCTTTTTTGCTCAAGATAAGAAGTCACTCCCTTTTTTATTAAATTGTAGAATAATTGCAAGAAGACAAATTCTGATTTTCTCATTGTATTGGAACTTCTACAACTATTACCAAAAACCCAATTTTTAGTGGTCAAAAGTAAAATATAAGAAAAGTTTTATAAAACGGAATATACTCAAACCCAATATTCCGCTCAACTTGATTTACTACACACTGTTTCTTATAATCAAACAATTTAGGTCACAAAATGATCATCGACTCGTAAATGAATACAAATCAAGATTCAAGATGTATGACTTAGGAGTTAGGAAATCAAGATTTATGTCTATCATATTAAAATAATAATTATTATTATGCTCGTATAGGAGACGGATCAATTTCACAAGCGTGAGGGATAAAAGTACACATCGTGTGATAAAAATTGAACTGAAACCCTAGCCTAGCTCACCCGCCTGCACAAGGACCAGATGAATTGGGACACTATTTATATTGGATTAGTCGTGACATGCATCAAAAAGTGAAGTCAAGATGATAGGAGGGGGACCAAGACAAGAATGAAAGAGTGGTAGAGGTTAGCAACGATGATCAACAAGAAACAAAGGAATCATCACTATCTTCTTGTTAGGCCAATTTTGTGATGGATCTTTATTGCGAGAGGACATTGTGCGTGGCTCCACACTACTTTTTATGGAGAAGGACCTTGAAAATGATTGTTTTGTCAATTTTGTACCCTCAAAATAATAGAGCCCAATTAATTAAGAATATTAGTTATATAAGATTTTCAATAATAAATGGATACAAGTGTCTTTCATTAAAATTACACTGTAATGAAGGATCTTGAGATATTAATTAAGCCATCTTTCAATTCAATTTCTGGCAATTACTTGATATAAATAATATCCCATTACTTGGTGCAAACCTGGAATTATATATAGTATAATAGTAGTACTCTACCCAAAAAGAAGTATATACACTACTAAAATGAGGGTCTGGACAGCAAGTGGTTCCTTAAAGATGAAAGCCACAAAAAAGAAAAAGAAGACTGAAGCTAGAAGCAATTAGTTTAAATTCCTTAGTTGATCTTAGCTCCTGAAAAGTCCATTTCTGGGTGCTGCAAAAAATATTACGAGTTTAAGTTAGTAAACAGATTCAAAATCAAAATTGAAGTCGTAGGGAAAAACATATGGTGTAGACGATGAACTTTTTCAGTATCTCCTGTTTCTGCATCTCGTCACTTGGTGGGCGTCCCATTTGTTTCTGTCGTTGGTCAAACTGAAGAACATTTTGAAAAAGTATATAATGTCAAATACGAGAGAGAAAAGAGCAACATGCACTGGTAGCAACGACCAGATATGCACAGTATCTTGGACAAATGAAACGATCGATAAAGGAGAATGACCACCCTCGGATGGTCAGAGAGTGATGTGTATCGATTCTTCCATTACTATTCTGTTAAACTCCACTAAAAAAGTAGGGGTACTAAAGATTTATTGTTTAAATTCAAGAAATTAAGAGTTGCTTGGCTTTCTATCTTTTGTTATATTCCTAATCCTACTCTGATATTTGCTGCAATTTGGAAAAGTGAAATAGTTGTTATATTCCTACACTAAACCATGCATTAGATCCAATATGTTACACAACAACTTAAACAGGGACCGGACCAAAAATGCTCAAGTCTTACCATCATTTTTTCTACAGTAGAAGGGGTCTCAGGATCCAGGTCACCTAATTTGATACTTTCCGGTTCTACTTTCTAAGTATCAATCTCTGGCTCACCCTTCACAATGTACTTCCACCATTCCATCTGATCTTGTTTAGTCAGGAGAATGGAGACAGACTTTTGGTCCTCTGAATAATTGAATCATAACTCTAGAATTGACTCCGATAGATTGCTCAATTTTGAATTAATCTTACAATCTTATCATTCAAATATTCAATTTCATATTTCATCAATTTAACTTATTCCTAAAACTAAACTCATTGAGAACTATATTTTATGCATAATTTTGATACATTTTTAATTTGAACATTATATTATACTGTGAACAATGATTCACATTGATTCATAATTTTTATTGTTTCATAGGTATACTAGTTACCATAATTTTTATTATTTTATTCATTTACTTGTAATTATTAATACTTATTAATCTACAACCTAATAATAAAATTATGCTTAGAATTTTTAATGAAACTTTTTTATTTATCTATATATTTTGTTCTTCACTACTAGAGTGGAGTTTAACGAGTCATAAGAGTCACCAAAATTATAATTATTTTTCCTTTTCATTTTCGTGTTGAATTTATTTAATTAATATTAAATTATATACCCTAATAAGTAAATTCTTACTAAAAATGGGGAATTAATAAATTTATATCAAAATTGGGGATCAATAAAACAAAATTTTGCAACAATTATTTAAAATTTAACTTATGCATGCATTGTATCATTTTCTATAATGCATTAGTTTTCTTTCTCGGTGCATCTTGAAAGTGTACTAGAAAACAACACAATTTTAACACATTATATATTGTAAGTAAGGTTAGGATTTGATGAGAATCAAATCTTACGTAGAAACTAAAACTTATGTATGTGACATATTATTTTGATGCATTGCATGTACTATTTTAATGCATAACATAATAATATATTTTTATTCATTAACCAATGCAATCTATGCAAAAATATGATGTACAATTAATTTAAACCATGGGTTAAATAAAATATTAAGAAAAATAATTAAATTCTAATTAATCAGAAAATAAGACTCGATAATAATTAAGATAATTCTCTTTTACAATAGTAAATTTATTGTAAATTCATTTTGTAAAATAATATTTGTATTATGATATTTTCTATTCATTAAAAATTTAATTTTGATGTTGCACCAATTAAATAAACTCAATTTTGTGCAAAGTAATATATTGTAGAATGCAGAAAACGTGTAATGAATTTTAGAATAAATAACACTACTAGAAATTTGCACATAGATGACACATGATAGATGACATTTTTTTCACAAAATGTCATCTATGAGCGTATTTTTTTGCATAGATGACATTGTGAAAAAATAATGTGATCTATGAAGTGTGATTAAAAATATACATGACATTTTTTAAAATAATGTCATGCTATAATGTCATGTATCTATTACTTAGATGACAATATCATCAAAATGTGATCTATGGGTGTGTTTATAATTAATATACATGACACATTAATAAAAAAATGTCATCTATATTAGTATTTTTTTTTTAAATAAACTTAAAAAATAAAACAATAATTATTTTGTAATATAATACATGAGATTTAAGCCAAAAGATTTTTCTTCCAATACTTTACCAACTATACCATGAACTATTAGCAAGATACGTTTTCTAACAAAAATATATAAATATAGTTTTATTTTTACATGTTTTTACCTATTAAAAATGCAAATAAAAATTGCCATGTGGTTTCATTCATATATTTTAATAAGGAAAAATTTTTAGTTAGTAGAAGGATTCGAACTATGAACCATGTGGTGATATATGGCACTCAACCGCTGCATTAACATAATTAATTGTGTTTTTTTATCCCTGGAATATAATTTATAATACTTCGTTGTATCATAATAAGGCGACAACATTTACCTACTTATCAGTTCAGCCGCGTTTTTCACCCCATTGCCCCCAATTTTACTGCCCTAATCCAATCCCTAATTTTACTGCTCTGACTTTTCCTTTCAATCTTTTCCATCAAGAACATCAATTTCTTCAAACATGCAACATAATCTTTGAGTTTCCTTGGATCCACATTTGCATTATAAGTCAAATTTATTCTCAACTTTGAGCTCCTACGACTTCTTGTTAAATTCTTGAATATTTTTTCTCGTCCGATAATTCTCTTCTTCCATTCTATCCCAAAAAATAATTAGGACCAATTTAGTCAGATTTTCATATTTAAATTCAACACTTTCCATTTTTTTATTATTATCAATTGAGAAGATTAGATAATAAGAAATCTCATTCCAATACTTCACTTGCCAAACTATTTAATTATATTAATTGTATCAACAAATATTTATTTGTTTTTTTTTTAAATAATAATTTTGGGAAGGAATTAATAATAAAATAAATAAAAATTAATGAAAAAACGGGTATTTCATACTCAAGTAAATATTTTATAATCGTCATAAGTATTTTATTTTATTTTATATATTATATAGTTTTAATAGTGATAGTTAATATCATTAAATATGTAAATTATAAACCATCATTTTTTTAATATTAGCTGGTGTTCTATTGATGTGAGTACAATTTTTTTTATTTGTTGTCTATACATTTATATTAAATCTTTTAAATATAAATTAATAATTAATTAATAAATATTAATGAAAAGTGCAATTAAAATTAATACTCTGCCCATTTGCAAATTTAAATAATTTCACTAGATTATTTATTGAAGTTTGGATTACCGAAATGTTAATTCTGAATCTCAATTCGCAAGCCTGGTCTAGCCCTATCCCTCCCCCAAATTGCAAAACTTCTAATTCATCTGCGCGCAAACCTGCCGCCGGGGCACGCGCGGCCACGGCGCCGCCAATCAACTCGGGAACGTGGATCCGAGTAAGTTCCAATTATGTAGTTTCCGCTTCAAGATTTTATATGTTAAACATTTTGATCTGCAAATGTGCTTCTGTTTGGAAATCGATGAATAATGAATTCTCTACGCCAAAATACACTGATTTCTCTTCTTACTTATCTTCAGAGGAAGTTATTGTTCTCCATAACTCCAAAATGTGTAGAATTGGTCATTCTTTTCAGTTGAGAATTATCTGAGCTTTTGAGGTTAGTTGTTTCTCGTAGTTGTGCTGGAAGTTATCTGATAATATGTTCCCCTTTTGCATAGTTATCACTTTTACTGAAGGGGACAGTTGTCGCACCACCGGAAAAATTTGGTAAGCTTTCTTTTGCACCTAGAAGTTCCAGGGAATAAAAATATCATTATGAGAATACAAGTTTTGACGGGCTATTTTCCACTTATGCTAGATTAAACAACTTACCTATGCATTTCACTTAAAAGTGTTAAAAATTAAAATGGTGTCTTTGACTTTTCACAGACCCATTTCTCATATTTCTTGCTGAAAATGGGCATGCCTCCTCATTTTGAAGGATTCTGTACTCTTTGCAGGGGAAACTCTGCAAGATGAGAGGGTAAATGGAGGTGCATTCATTGGCACTGATGGTCTTCAATTTCCCCACAAATTAATTCCTGCGAGTCTTCATGTACTTGACATAACATATCTTGTCATACCATGCCTTTGTGCTTTGTTTCGAAAAAATTCACAAAGCGATCATATTGCATATGTATGATGAAATTTCATGATTCACCTAGTGGTCACTTAGAAAGCAATCAGGTTACTTATGTATATGTGTAACTTCTTCGGAAATTTACTGTCTTAGTAAAAATTCTAATTTAGGTATGAGTGATCTCCTTGTAAGGTTTGTTATTGTTTACTGTCCTAGTAAAAATTCTAAAAGACATGCTTTAAGTCTTTCAAATTTAACCTTCAAGTATGTTTCAACTGCACTTTAGCTATATGTGTTTATGTAGCTTGAAGGCTTGCAAGAAGAATGTTCGGTAAATGAGAAAATCAGTTCAAAACAGAATTTAGTTGCTAAATATGTTTGCACTTACCACCAGTCTGAGTCTTGTATTCTGTAACAAATCATCAAGGCATTTTGCTTTCCAATAGCATCTTCGTATTTTCAAAAGTGATCAAGTCTTCTTTTGTATTAGGTTCAAAACTCGTATTGAACACATTCCTTAAAACTATGTCTTCTCATTGGAGTTGAGTATATTTCAGGATTCGTTCGTTGGAGATGTCAAAGGCAATACTTCGCGAGAATCTGATATTGAGATGGGCCCTCGTCTCCCAAGGAGTAGCTCGGATGTCGCTTTGGAATCCTTTTATAAGCAGGTGTGTCCAAAAAAGGACAGAGGCGATAGTTCTGATCAATCTTTCCGTTTTCCTTACGTATTGCACATTTGTTTGTTTCCTTGTTTACATAATTTACACCTCTGTGTTTCTTGGTAGATACAAGAGGTCGAAAAACAAGTGGACAAACTCTCTGTTTTACTACAGAACCTTAAGGTACGATTACATGCATTTTATTATATTGAGACTACGACTACATTTGGTAGACATAGTTTGATTCTTGTAAGGTCTATTATACTGAGGCTGAGTGGATTTCTCATTTACCATACTTTTGTTAGGAAGCGAATGAGGAGTCAAAATCAATTACCAAAGCATCTTCGATGAAAGGTGCGTTGTTTGTTTACCCTTTTGTAACTCCCTTTAGTCATGTAGCTCTCGAGCTGCTTAGTTGGTTTCAAGAAGTAGAAATTTTATGAGAGTACAGAAAAATAGATAGCTTGTTCTTCCTACTTTACCCATAGAGATGTCGTATTTGTTGCAGCTATCAGGAAGCGAATGGAGAAAGACGTTGATGAAGTGGGGAAGATAGCACGCAACATAAAAGTGAAAATCGAAGCAATAAATAAAGATGTATAGCTCGGAGAATTTGACAACTGTGCATCCTCTCTTTAGTTTCTGTATATCTATTCACAGTATTATAACCTGAACTCTTTTAATGCTTTAATGCAAAACTTAAATAATCGTCAAAAGCCAGGTTGTGGGAAAGGGACTGCCATTGATAGGTCAAGAATGAACATGACAAAGTGAGTTTATAAGTGTAAACATCTCAAGTCATTTCTTCCCTTTTGATCTTATGTACTATTTTTATAACAATATTTCCTTCCTTGCAGTGCCTGACGAAGAAATTCAAAGACCTCATGACGGAATTTCAGGTCTAAGTCTTCCCCAATTTTCTTTACTATTTTCAGGTGATCTTCAACTTTGAGATGTTTTTTTTCTGTCAACAGACGTTGAGGCAGAGAATAGAAGAATATCGCGAGGTTGTTGAGAGAAGAGTAATAACAGGTTAGATCAAAGATGAAATCTTGCCACATTCCGCTCGATCACATTCACTTTCTGTTTTTATGTGCTGTTTGAATATTTAAATTATCTAATGTGTTGTGTTCAATTTTTATAATAGTCTAAATAGCAACCCATTATGAATAAAATCGGTCCAATTTTTATTGAGAAAATTATCAAAGAATATCATCATAGTTTTATCATATATAAAACTTATCAAATTCCACAATTTAAGCATGTAGTCGCTTATACACTTCAACTTACACAGTAATATTAACCCTCATCTCATACAACCACATAAATTAAACTAGAAAAGTAAGGTTTAATACAAACCATAGATCATAATAAATTAATGGGGTAGATTCATTCTGATTTCTCACCTAATATATCATTTCATTTGATTAATTCTCTCCCAATATATATTTATATATAAGAAATGATTATAATGAAAATAAATCTGCTTGTGTTAACTAAAAATAAATCTAAATTATCCATATTTTTCATCTAATGATTAGTGTTTGAATTTGTATCATTCGATTCATTCGGAAACGACATAACGACGGTAAATTTAATAATGGTGTATGAGACGGGGACAAAATTCTCGCGGAGATTAACTCGGACACACTGCTAGATACATGTTAGTGTATAAAGATCAGAAGCAATACCAGAATCAACGATCAATCTGCTATTTTTAGTATGTTGTAATTTTTTCTTTTTATCTATAATATTCTGGTTGGTACCTTATATTTTCTTTCTAAACAAGAGATTGGCATACTAGTTAATCCTCTCAATTACAATTACAACCCAACCACATAGTTAATCCTCTCAATTATTTTTAAACTGAATGGTAATAGCCTTTTGTTATAAAACAAAAACCTCCGTAAAACCCTAAATCATTTCGTTCACGTCACCTCCAACTCTGCTCAAATTTACCGGCACCAATGGCCAAAAGAAAACGCAACCCTCAAAATGACACAGCCGAAGAGAAGAACGAACAAGAGCTAGCAGAAGAAACAGCGGTTATTTCAGGAGAAGCACAAGTTGACGATGAGCGGAGCTTCGAAGAATTGGGGTTGGACGCTCGCCTAGTTCGCGCCTTGTTGAAGAAATCAATCGAAAAGCCCACCCCAATCCAGCTCGTCGCTATCCCTCTCATCCTCGTATGAATAATTCGTAATTGCTTGCTCATTTTGTTATTAATTATTACTGTCTTTAAGTATTATTCTAATTTAATTTGTGGTTTATGAGTTGCAGGAAGGCAAAGATGTGGTGGCCCGAGCCAAAACTGGCTCGGGGAAAACATTAGCTTATCTTCTACCTCTGTTTCAGAAACTGTTTGCTGATACAAAATCGAATCTCGCTCCCGCCGCGATTGTTCTTGTCCCAACTCGAGAGTTATGCCAACAAGTATGTATCTTTAAAATTTAGCTTCAGCTCGATGTAATTTATTTGAATTTCGGTATTCTAAATCTGTACTTTCTTGTGCATGATTGGTCAAGATTCATTCAGAAGTGACATCACTTATTGAGTTATGCAGAGTGCAACTAAAAGTTGTTCAGTTGAAGAGCATGATGTCTGTTTCTGACCTGGTTGGTAAAGCTAAAGCTTTTCTAATCAGTCTAAATTATACTGTGAATTTGCAAAACGTGAAACTTGTTTATTATTTTTTCTCATAGAAAACTACTCTTGCTGGGCTTCCTGATATTGTTGTGTCAACTCCTGCATGTGTACAAACTTGCTTGAAAAACGGTCTTCTTCAAGCTAAAGCACTTCAAGAATCACTTTCAGTTCTTGTCCTTGATGAGGTATGCTACCAAAACTATTATCCTATTTCTAATTTTTATTAATAGTTTGATATCGGTTAGGATCTAATTGACGTGAACAAAAATTTAACGTGTTTGAAGAAGTGGTGCTTTATAGTTCGTACAGTTTTTTTTTTCTTGTAGACAAAAGTTACATACTTGCAGGAGTTGAAAAATGGGTTGTTCTAATGAAAGAGTATACTTCTATTTATCTATTGTATCATGTGAAGATACCATCATAATATATTATTAGTATTGGATAATGGATATGATCACATGCCATTTGCAGTAGCGTAGTACAAGTTTTGGTCGTCACTTAACTGCATGTGTTAACTGTTAAGAAGGACTAGTGGCTACACAAAACGAAATATAAATTTATCAGCCAAGATCATTCAGGATTCAATAAATTTAGTGTGTGCTCAGTAGCTCTGTAGGGTAATTATTAGTGTGTGATATTGCTCTGCATGCTCATCATCTTTAAATAAAATATAAAAGTTGACACTATTGTACCTTGTGGTTTACTCTAAATTTTATGTCTCAGGCAGATCTTCTGTTGTCATATGGATATGAGGACGATATAAAAGCACTTACAGCATATGTTCCAAAGCGCTGCCAGTGCCTTCTTATGTCTGCTACTTCAAGGTTTATTTCAGTTCTGATGTTGCTATTAATTGGTTCAGTATGAAATATTTGGCTCCACACCATCCTGTGGCAAGAGCCCCTTACATGTGTAATTGACTAATTGTCAGTGTAAGTATACATACTTTTGTGTGTCATCTTAGCAAACATAAAAACCCTACACATGCATACATGCGCATATCGGGTCTGCCTTTGCATGATTAAAATATAAATCTTGTTTTCTAGGTCAGTTGGAGACAGTTGCTACTTCTTTTTAGTTATGACTTGTATTGAGCTGGCTACCTGGAAACTTCTTCAAAGTCTAAACTTTGTCAAAATATGTGCTGCCTATTTTCAGATGACTTATTACAATGCTATCTATTTCGACTAAATACTGTTTCATCTGTGAAATTACAGTATTAAACACGCACTCAGTCACATTCATATGTAGTTCATACCTTTAATGACAATTATCAATGATTTTTCTCATCTTAACTTGTTCCCAATTGTTAATTTTGTGAACTGAAAAACATGCCCGTTTTAACAATCTTGATATTATTCAGTGCTGATGTTGAAAAGCTGAAAAAGCTTATTCTACATAACCCATACATTCTAACTCTACCAGAGGTGGGAGATGTAAAGGATGACATCATCCCCCGAAATGTCCAGCAATTTTATGTAAGTTATCGTTATTTTTACCTACCATGCTTTCTAATGTATTCCTTATATTCTAGGGACACTACTTCTCTAATTATAAATATAATTGTACACTGAGTAACTACTTTATTTGATTAGATTTACTATTGACATCTCTTTTGTAAATTTGTGGCCCTTTTTGTTTAATCAGCCGCAGTGAATTTTTTTTTTTAATTTGTTGCCCTGCGTCTTTTGTTATTGATTTCAATACTTCTGTAGATTTCATGCAATGCCCATGACAAGCTTGTCCATGTCCTTGCTCTGTTGAAACTGGAGCTGATACAAAAGAAAGTGCTGATTTTTGTTAATTCTATTGACATGAGTTTTAGACTGAGGCTATTCTTCGAACAGGTAAATGGTTGACAACTAAACCATATTAAGTGATGTTGTATTAATTAATGCTCAATGTTATGTTGTATTAATGCTCAAAGTAAATGGTTGACAATGAAAACTAAACCATGTTAGGTGATGTATTAATCCATACATCATATTACCATTGTCAGGCATTAAAGCTTCTCTTGTATTTATTGGTATACTTTGAGAGAGAGAGGGTCAGTATGTTTTGGAAAAACAGTGTCAGTATGTTTTGGAAAAAAGTGTCAGTACTACTACTCCTTAGCTTCATAACCCATAAGTGATAAAAAATGTGTTGTGTTGAAGAGTTCGATATTTCCTGCCTGTTGTGATCCATACTCAGGATAATTTAATACAGAAAACATGCATATACAAATGAGTAGAAAGAAATAGCATATAGAAATATATACACTTGTTTGTTTTACCCAAAGGTGCATGCTGATATATAGAAATAACTATGAATAACATTACACTCTCCAATTGTTTATTGAATTTGCTGATGATTAGACCTGATTTTTTATGATTATTTGCCAAAACTGATTCCAAATCCAAGTAGGCAGATTTATGTGCAATTACATGTTATTTAAAAATCGTTTGCGAGCCATGTTATTTAAAAATCGTTTGCGAGCAAATATGTCACCTTGTATTGTCTGGTATAGTCATTTCTCTGGATGGCTGAGCAGAAAATGCAATGGTTGGTAACATATACTACCTCTGTCCTAGTAAGCGTGGCACTATTTATTATTTCAATACACTCATTTGGTATAAATTGTGTCATGCTTATTGGGACGGAGGGAGTCACATCTTTTAACCGGAAGCTGAACTCTTTGTAATAAAGTTTATGTTTTTAGGGTCTTCATAATAAAGTTTATGTTTTTTTTAGCGATCAAAAGACTCATACTATTTTAATCTGGCAGTTTGGAATTAAAACTGCAGTTTTGAATGCTGAGCTGCCTCAGAATTCTCGTCTACATATTCTCGAGGTACGTGTCAAATAATTCTGTTCGCTATTTCTATTCTCTTATTTTTTTTCCCCTAAAACTCATATCGTGAAAAATATTAGTCAAAATGAGAAATTGCTAAGAAGCACAGGTACGCCAAAATGGCTGCCATACTCGTACCAGTATGTATTACATATGAATAGGAAAAAATGTCCAAAAAACGTATCTAATACATATTTTAAAAAATATAAAATAAATACGTGAAAATACGTATTTAATACATGAATTTTTTAAAAAATTACGTGAAAAATATGTTTACATGTTCTGTAAAATACATATTGCCTGCTTCCTTTCCAAACCCTAATTTTACATCCTGTGCCTTACACCCACTAAACCTCCACCTATGTCGTGCTGACTTTGCACTGCCCCTGACCACTGCGCCTACCTCTGCTTCGCGCACACTCCGCGCAGGCGCTGCCCAGTGTTGTAAAAAACGCTTGTGAGGCGCGCCTTGAGGCGCGCCTCACACCGCCTCACTCCAAAATCGCCTCGGTGCGTACGCCTCATTAGCCTGTTACAAGGCGTGCGCCTCACAGGTGTGAGGCGTCCGCCTCAGTGCGGAACGCCTCGAGGCGCATGAGGCGTGCGCCTCACAACTGGGCTGTTTTCATCCAAAAATGGGCTGTTTTCATCCAAAATTAATTAAAGCCCAATCTCAATAAACTAAAGCCCATCAAAAATTTAAAAAGCCCATCAGTTTTTAAACTAAATAAACCCTAAAATAATAAAAAAAAAACAAAAAAGAAGTGAGAAGCAGCTGCGTGCTCTCTGCTCTCTGCTGCGCTCTCCTCTTCATCCTTCCTCCTCCGGCGACCTCCACTCCCGCCGGCGACCACCATTGGCCGGCGACCAGCAGCTTCCGGCGACCAGCAACTTCAGGTCAGTTTAATATTTATTTTTTTTTGCTTCTGGTTGTGGGGCTGACTTTATTTTAATTTTAATTGTTCAAAATCTTCTGTATAGAATTAAGGTTATGAGAACTAGCAAGAATGTGTTTTAGGGAGTTGAATTCAAAGTTTCAAAATCCGTGATTTTGGCATAGAAATAAGCAAATATGCTTCTTGGAATTTTGTTTTTATTTTTATTTTGATTGGAATGCTTATTGCTATTCATTCTATTCTTGAGGGCATTGAGCTATGATATCTTGCACAACAGTTGGGAGGTTTTCTATTTCGATCCATTTCATAAATTCCCTTTTCTGAACCCGCAAGGTGCCCTTCCTAGATACTTTCTCGAATATGTTTTAATTCCAGAAATTTTAGTTTGCAAGCAGATTAGAGTTTATACTTTGAGTTATGGAATCTTAAAAATTGAGAATTAAAGGGTGCAAGGGGCTGACTTTATTTAAATTTGTGCATTATTGTTGTAGGAGTATGGAATCTTCAGGCTCTAAATGAATGGGAGGACGAGGCCGGAGGAGGATGATTTGGATTAAATAACATGATTCCTAAATCCTAATTAAGCATTTATGTGGGATTATATGACTATGGTTATGGTTATGGTGCATTTATGTGGAATTATATGACTATGGTTATGGTGCATGTTTTAAAGACCTCAAAGCTATTAAATTAATGTTTGGTTTGTGGCTATATTGTTTTACAATGCTTTAATAATTCTTTATGTTTTTTTTTTTGTTTTGAGGCTTACGCCTCATACCGCCTCGAGGCGTACGCCTCGCCTCGCCGAGGCAAAACGCCTCAGTTACGCCTTACGCACTTTACAACATTGGCGCTGCCTTGCGTACTCTCTGGACAGGTGCTGCATCGCACACACTCCTAGTGGGGGTGCTACTAGGATTAGGGTTAAACTTTTCTACTTCTTTATTATATAATATATACTCCCACTGTCCCACTAAACTTGATACACTTTCCTTTTTGAGACGTCCCACTAAGCTTGACATATTCCAAAAATAGTAAAAGTTATCTCTTCAAAAAAGTGTGGATCCCTACCACTTTATCACTCTTACACTACTTTATACACTCTCCTTAATAACCGTGCCGGAAAAAAAAGGTGCCAAGTTTAGTTGGACGGAGGGAGTACTAATTAATGAATTACATCTTGGGATTAAATTTATGGGCTCAAATTAAGCCCGGATTTAAATAAATATTTGATTTTAAATTATTGATATTTATTTAAAATTTTATAATATTAATAAAAATAAATATATTAAAAAAATAAATGTATTTTGAAGGTATTCGTATCTTTTATTTTTTTGAAATGGACATCTTTTCGTTCCTGTATGGTATTTGTATTCATGTCGGTGCTTTTTAGAGAAATTGTGTTCTGGCATCAATTTTGAACCTTTTTATTTTTATCTCAGGAGTTCAATGCTGGTCTTTTTGATTACCTTATTGCAACTGATGACAGCCAATCAGAAGAACAGCAGAATGACAAGGAAAGTCACGCTTCTCAAAAAAAATCTAAAAAACACTCCAAGCAGAAGTTGGATGCAGAATTTGGAGTAGTTAGAGGAATAGATTTTAAGAATGTGTACACGGTGAGTTTATGCTTTTCCAAAAAGCACATGTTAATTAAGTATTCCCTGATTATTAATCTGTCATTCTGGATGGCTTTCAGAAGATAAGTTGCCTTCTAATGTGTTCTATAAACTATTAACTTATTTTATGTGAAAATGACTGAAAAGTGTTGCATGACTAATTTTAATATGATCTAATTTTGCACTTAGCCACTTTGTCTGATTGAAATTTTGTCTCCTTGCTTGATTTGGTTGTCAATTTCTGCAACCCTGACCATATGAAATATTCTTATGTACTGGAATTGTTTTAATAAAACAATTAGTTCAGTACTTGGATTGTTTATTTAATAATTCTTTTAGCAAGAATCCATGCTGCAAGTGTGATCAATCTTACTCTGTAATAGGTGGTGAACTATGACATGCCTCAAACAGCAGCTGGATATGTGCATCGTATCGGACGTACCGGAAGAGCTTATAATACTGGTGCATCTGTATCTCTAGTAAGATTCTTCATGAGATCTCCATTACACCTTCAAAAGGCCTTATCACTTATTACTTGTTTCATCCAATTGAGTGAAAATGTTTTCTGTAGCAACATTTATTGAATATGTTGGAATTTTCTCTTACCTTCTGATTCAGTCACCTTGTTGATCTTTGAATAGGTCTCTCCTGAGGAGATGGTGATATTTGAAGAGATAAAATCTGTTTTGGGCGAAAATGATTCTGGGGACTCAAGATATGTTGCTCCATTCCCTTTGCTTAGTAAAAACGCTGTGGAGTCCTTACGCTACAGATCCGAGGTAAATGAAATTTGTATTGTTTCCTTGTGCAGTGGAACTGTGGAAGAAATCCTGAAAGTATTTTTTTTTATAACGAATTCAAGAGAAGTTAGGCCATGCAGATTATTTTAGGCTATACTTCCGTACAATCTGCCTGAAGATTTTATTTCAATTGGTGCAAAGTAGTTATCTCACACTTTTCCTTGTATACGATTTCCCTCCCAAAATGTAATTTGAATAGACTCAAATTTATATCCTTCAATAGCCTTAGTTTCTGCAGGGTATTGGTGGAGAAGATCGGAAGATCTTTGCGTCGGAACTATTATACCTATAACTTCCATATATTTTAAAATTTACCTGTGAAATTCTTCAACTCACTCGGTAGTAATTATTTTTGACAACCATGTACACTTAATACTTCTCTGACTTCCAATCCCTTGGCATAAGATAATACATAATTTAAATATAATCTTTGCATCAACTCGTTAGTGAATGCAATGATAAGAATAATCTACATGCTTCTAACTTCATTGAATGTTGAATCATTGACGAATGATCAGATTAATGTTAATCATAGAGTCCCATTTTAGAGTTAACATGTGTAGAAAGTACTGAAATTCTTCTGTAGGCCATGAAAATGATAAAATAATAGACCCTTAATGTTTGTAGTAGTAGGCTTTACAGTATTTGTATGTATTCTTCATATAAGCAGCATAAAAATAAACATGAATGGTGTTCTGATTTTTTTTCTTTAAATATTTTGTTATTTATAATGATTGATGCAGAGTGCATAACCCTAGAGTTTGTTAATTTCAGGATGTCGCTAGGAGTATAACGAAAATTGCAGTGAGAGAATCGCGGGCACAGGATCTTAGAAATGAAATTCTCAATTCTGAGAAGTGAGTTATCTTCTGACAAGAACTTTTCTTTTAAAAGCAGCTATTTCACATTTTTTTATAGATACTTTACCAGTTGCCACTTTATTATGAAACCACACTTTTGGCCAATATATTATGTTTATCGAATGAGTATCTTGTATAATCACATCTGTACTGAAGTGAATGTTTGACTGAAGTTGCACAACAGTGTAGATTTTACAACTTTCTTGATAGGTTAATCATATTTCTGTTAATCTATAGGTTGAAGGCTCATTTTCAAGATAACCCGAGAGACCTAGGTAAAGCCTTATCTTGCTGGATGGATTATAAAAGCAAAATCATCCACTCTTTGGATAGTAGTAAAAGATGCCTGTTATGCCTTATATCTGCTGCTTTTCTTTCCTCAGAGCTGTTGAAACACGATAAAGTTCTGAGCAAAAAGGAACCTGCGGCTCACCTGCGTGATGTGCCCGAGTACTTATTGGACGCAACGACAAAAGAGGCTAGCAAGATTGTAAAGCTTGCTAGAGCTGCCATGGGATACACTGGTCCTACTCGGCGCAAAGTTTTCAGAGGAAAATCAAAGAAAAGCAGAGATCCCCTAAAAACATTCTCTGCTGAGGTAAAATACTATTCAAGTATTGTGTGTGATTATTGTCCACTTTGTTATCTTATCTGTTTCTTACCTGATAATTAATTCCTTGTTGAAACTAGGAATGTCACTGTATGAAGCTAGGTATGCAAAATTTCATATTATGCTAGTTTTTGAAAATAATTTAGTAGATAGTGTAATTGCTTCATAATTATTTAATTATGTAACATATATACTATTGTTTATTGTTCAATATTTTCAATTGTTAATAATTTTTATCAACTATAATTCATAATTTATGAATTAACAATTTTGTTGTAGATCAAACTGAATATATATTGATATATTCTGAAAAAAATGCTATATACTTACTTTTTCGGTACATATTATGGTACGGTAACTAAGTATATCTCGGTATTTTGAAAAATGCATACCTTTGTCGTACCGAACTATTCGGTCAGTATCATACTTTACCAAAATTTTTGGTTAATCCTATATTTAGCAATTTTTTTTCAGTGTTTTTTGATAAGGTAAGTACGATATACCGTTTATAGGTAAGTTTTCACAGCATTAGTTAATGTTTTGCACATGAGAGCATATCTGCAGTTTCATCATATTGTCAATTAGTTTTGCTTAAATTAGTTAGTGTGTTCAGGGACCAAAACGAGCACGTAAAGGCGGAATGAAGAGGAAAGGTAAAAACCAGGATGAAGGGAAGTAATGCTATGAACCCAAGGGGTTTCCTTGACAATTCTGGCCTTTTTGACGAGGCAATTGAGGCGCGAACCCTGGAAAAATCGAGGCCCGGCGTGATATAGTTCCATCATACTAGTTATTTTTAATCAACTATAATCATAAAATTATCTTTTGAATTGTTTAAAGTTCAATGTTAGCGAAAGCATATTTGAGCAATATGGTATTTTTCAATCTTTTTTATTTTTATGTTTGGTTGGTTATTTTCATATCTTTAATAATTTCTTATATATAAAAAAGTAGCAATTTCTCAAATATGTACATAAAAGCTAGATGGATATAATAAATAACGGTGCTATTCTGCAAACTTGTCTATCTAATTGAAAACAGAAACTAGTATTTATAGATAGATTCTATGGGCTTGGGTTCTATAATCTCGTAATTGCTGGCCCATGTGTTCCACGATTCTCGCTGTTTGTTATACTCCGCAACCGTGTCTGGAATTGTGGAACAAACTTAGTGGTTAGTTGTTGACTCCTTGAATTGTGGAACCGAAACCTCCACTCGGCACTAAGGCTTTGAATTGCCAAGACTTGGTTATCCCACCAGTCTTTATGAATCTATTCAACACGCCAAGTCATCGAGGTTCCACGTGGCAGTCGAGTTGAAACACTATTGTTATGTTGCGCCAGATGCTTAGGTCAACAAATCTGTGAAGAACATAAAAACACATAATTGTTAGGTCACGTGTCGGTTCTCGTCTCTCCTGTTTTCGTTTCAAACATATTCCTATATGTTCTCATTGCTTTCCCAAAGCCCTATAATATATCTAAACTTCAAAATTATAATCATCAATATAGTATATATGATTTACTCCGTTGACTAGTTTTCAGCCGCTTAAAGAATAAAAAAGAAATCTTGCTTAAAGATCTCTCTTGTATGGATTTGAGCTCGATTTTTGTTCCTTGTCTAGGTGCACCACAACAATCACAAAGTGGTGTAAGCTTCTCTTAATCTTATTTTCATTTAAATTTTTTTTGTTAATTAATGAGTTTGTTATTTGGAAAATGCAGTTAAATTTAGAAACTTCTTCGTCAAAAGGCTTATAAGCAAGCATTCCAAAACTAGTGTATGAGATATATATATCTTGGAATTTCAAACATAGATATAATTAGAACTCACAAGTTATCTCGTTTGTTTTAATTGCAGGTCCTATCCTGATTATTCCGGTTACTTTAGGTGCACATATTTATTAAGTATATTTTTCCCTTACATATTTCAATTTATAAATTTCCGATATAAATGAAGTTAAAAAGAGTAATTAATTAACTACGTGAAAACATTGTTCTCTCCAGTTTTGTTATGTGCAGCAGTAGCTCCACCAGTAATGATCATCATTGGATTAACAGCTGTAGTGGGACTCATAACCTTCATTTTCTATCAATTGGACTACTTAAGAAAATATAGTAACACTACTTACTTAATTAATTAATTGATTAATTTCCATTCTCATCATCTCCTTTGACTCTCATTTTTCTCTTAATTAATTCTCTCCTATCTTTTTTTTACGCGCTGTGCTTGCAGATAGTGGTTTTGATTCTTTTGGCACAGGTGAGCCTTACTTTATTCTGTATTAGTTATTAACTCAAATTCCTAACTAGTATTAATTAGCATGTTATTCTAATTATAAAAGTGTGGATCTTTCTTTAATATTCATCTAGTATTTAATTATTATACAATTTATATAATATTTTCATATATTCATGTGTGGTGTTTTTGTAGGAATTGGATGGCGTCCACTAAGTTCCGGTTAGCCCTTAATCTATGCTCTACTATTTTTGTAGGGTCATACGTAAAATTATCAACTTTTGTAAAATAAAAATAAAAGTATTTATTTAAAAATAAAAAAATATCCATTTTACGCAATAGCATGAAATATAAGTTTACTCATGCGCTCATGTAATTGAATATTTTTTAATATCTTTTATTTATTAAATTATGTATTTTAACTTATATCCATATTTCATCTTAAATATGTTATAGAGTTACTTGTACGCAAATAGTAAAAATTAATTTTGAGGATTTTTTATTAATTATTCTCATCTCAGGCTTTGTCTCAAGCATCCTCATCCTCTTTGCTACAAGGCTAATCATTTATCCTATCATAGTGTGGTTTCTGATCTACAAATTCCGAAGAAGGCATTTGTCTGAATACGACTCAATAGAATCCTACCTACAAAGCGACAACAAACTCGCCCCCATTAGATACTCGTATTCTGAACTAAAGAGGATAACTAAAGGCTTTCGACACAAACTAGGAGAAGGTGGTTACGGTTCAGTTTACAAAGGAAAGCTCCGCAGTGGTCATTATGTAGCTGTAAAAGTTCTTGGAAAGTCAGGAGCAAATAGCAAAGACTTCATGAATGAAATCGCAACTATTGGAAGGGTTCATCATGTCAATGTTGTGAATCTAGTTGGATATTGTGCACAAGGCTCCAAGCGTGCTGTTGTATTCGATTTCATGCCTAATGGCTCCCTTGACAAGTACATCTTCAATCGGGAAAATGTCGAATCCTTGAATTGGGAAAGGAAGTTTGAGATCGTCATTGGAGTGGCTCGAGGGATTGAGTATTTGCACCGAGGCTGTGATATTCAAATCTTGCATTTCGATATCAAGCCTCGTGATATACTTCTTGATGATAAGTTTGTCCCTAAGGTGTTGGATTTCGGGCTAGCAAAGTTTTTCATATAAAGATTGTTACCCTAACATTGATATTACTATTACTTCAATCTCTGTTATCCCCTGTTTATGCTTTCAACATCAATAATTTGACAATTTCAAGTTCAAAGTCTAGATATGAAGAATTATTTCTTGAATCTAGCATAAAGAACTGGAGAAAACATAAGAAAGATAAATTGAAAAATGGTTGAAATAATCAAGAAATTAGCCGGGGTTAAAAGGTGACGTTTAACCTATTTTTAAGTACCCACTCTCATTAATTATGAATATTATTGTAATTGGAACAATGATTGTGATTGATTAAAGTTTATGTGATGGATCATAAAATTAATACAAGTCTTGGTTGGGCGTTGCATACCCTTCACTCTAGATGACGTTCAACGGAAGCTAGAGTTTAAGATATAAGCCTAATTAGTCTGGTTTTGTGCTTAATTATTAGTACATAACTTTAATATCAACATATATTCATTATGATCCTTATATAATATAGTATATATATATATATATGTTGTATATCTGCAGCGCTTCTCGTGATTGCTCTGCTCATTGTAGGTGCGCATCCCTTTGTCAATAAAATATTGTTATGGAATAACAAAAATCTTATAAAATGTGAAAAATATTGTTTCAGCAGTTAAAATTGTAGCGGCGATGATCGGTGTATTAGTACCCTCATTTACTTTGATGCACAACTGTAAGAACTAACAATCTAAATTTACATTCATTTGCTTTTTTCTTTTTTTATTATTATCTATATATATTTTAACTCTTCAATTTATTTTGTCATTTCTGGCGATATTTTTGTAAGGTTTTTTGGTATTCTGTTTCCACGAGGCAAGTGTGAGGCAATTGTAATAAATTGGTAATCTAGCCTAGCCTAGGTCCTATTCTTCATAATTTAAATTAGTGATCAGCTATACCTACTAATGGATGTATTATTACTATTACTCGACTTTATGATATCTATATATATTTAGACTTCAAAATTCATGAGGTGTTTATTTGTTAACGAGCAGATCAAAATTTGTCATTTCCATCCGAAATTTACATCTATTGACTATGAAACTATTTGACTCTAATTTTATTTAATTTTAGTCTCGCAATTACCTAACTAACATGAATTAATTAATTTCCTTGAATTAAGTGTTCCTAATATGAATATAATAGACAAACCCAACAAGTAAATATTTATACACACACGTAAGAGTGAAGATACACATTCGATCGATGATACTGCAGATATCGTATATGGAATGAAAAAAAAATACTGCCTTTAACGAATTCTAAACCAACAAATAATTCTTCCTATGCTATCTCAGAGAGTTGACTTGTAATCTAGATATTTTTATTTATTTTGAAAAAAAATTATATAAATTAATACTCCTGTAAAATATTTCCTCTGTCTTATTAAATGTCTTATTTTGATTAAAAAACTTTTATAATTTTGGTCAAAACAAGACATTTAATGAAACAGATGAATTAATATACACTGATAATTTAAATATGAACTAGCACTTATTTCGTTTTGTAAAAATCAGATGAATCCTCATGTCATCGAAATGGTAGAATACTATTCAGATATTTGTCGTTTTAAGTGTAGTTTTTTTCTTATCTTTTATTAAACCACTTGGAACCATTCATTTATCATCGCAACTCAGTCATTAACACGACACAAATTTCAACACGGATACCTCAATTCTGATAAGACGTTATTCCATAGGCGATATATGTAAATTACTCGTTCTATCAACATAATTCTGATTAAAATTGTATTGTGAAAGAGTCAATACGAATTCTATTTTTTTCTTGTAACGTGCTTTTGTTGGAGAAATGAGTCTACAAAATCAAATATACGTGAAATTTAAAATATTAACTATTTTACGAGATCATGTTTTAAAAAAATAATGCCCTTTTGTTGAATGTTTCAAATAGTCAATAAAAATATACTTTTAGTAAACATCATATCATTAAATGATAAAATGATTGATATGAGCAACGTTTGATCCAACCTTACAAGTCTTATTCAATAAATAAAATGAGGCCATCAAGCATTGATTTAGACAAAACTGTAGTTTTCTTATCTTATTAATTTTGATGATCCATCCATCCCCAATGAAAGAAAGATGACTCAGTTCTGATTAAAAATTTGATAAGGATAAAAAGTTTAATACGCAGGCATGCAATTAAGTCTGCATGGTATATATACATCACAACTACATTTAACTCACAAAGTTGCTTTGGTCGTAATTAATACCGACTTAATTAATTGAGAATTAATATATCTTGATTGTGAATTAATAAATCTTGATTGGATGAATCCATAATATTAAACACAAAATTAAATTAAAACATATAAAACTAATATTGGAAAAAATAAATAAATATTATAATTTTCTTATGGAACATGCATGAAGTGTGAGACACAAAAAATATAGTACTAGATTTATTTGAAAGATTTTCTAACACAAAAAGTGTAGTTTCACTACTTGGATGTCCATTAAAAATAAGTTGAGCATTAATGAAAAATCGAATCTACAATTTGTACATGGATACGATAAATGTTGAATTATTGTTAGACCTTACAAGTCATCAAATTAATGATATTGACTTGTATATAAAATTGATATTGGGAGATTGTGAAAAAAAGAAAAGAAAAAAGATAAATGATTTAGAGAAATATCTTATCTTTATAGGATATTTATGGAGAAGACTTAATAATGTCCACACTCCATAGTCCACACAAGATAAATATAGCTTTAAATTGTAGGTGCATTTGGCAGAACCAGCTATTGTTTAATTACAATTCAAATATTCTGGAACGTATGTCAGCACATTAATTAAGATTGCAAAATATCTTGTAAACTGATTTTGATTTGGCACTTGCAACTTAAATAGAAAGAAAGGAAGTGGTAGAAGAGTATTTGGAGAATTAAGATGGCACCTCAAACCCAACTCCTTACATGTTTTTCATTTCTCTTGATTCTCTCATTCCTCCCTTTCTTCTTCCAAACTTGTAATGGTGCCAACTCCGATTGCACCCCTTCTGCGTGTGGCGATATTCGCAATATTAGTTACCCTTTCCGCCTCAAGGGCGACCCCAACCACTGCGGTCATCGCAGATATGAATTTGCATGCGAAAACAACGTCACCTTCTTCTGTCTAAACTCTCGTAGATACTATCTTAAAGCTATCAACTACACCACCAACATCATTAGACTTGCAGATTCTTCCATAAACAATGATATTTGCTCTTTCCCCATCTATTCTATGGATAATTATCAAGATTTGCAGTATTATTATAGTTCTCCTGCAAGTTTATTCGATAGAATAGTTGTTTTTCTGAGCTGCCCAAATCCGGTGAAGAATTCATCCCTAATCCTTACAGATATTACTGCAGATTGTGCCTCTTATTCTAATTCGACGATATATCCCTCTGGATATGCTTATATCCATTTGGGCAACATAAACGCCCCAGAGGTACCACAAACGTGTGGAGTAGATCTGGTAACGGTGACGTCGTGGGAATTTAAGGATAGGAACAACGTTTCACTTTTAGAAATCCATCAATCTCTTTTGTATGGATTTGAACTTGTCTTAACATGTATAGAGTGCATACAACGGCCATCCACTATGTGGGGTATGATATTTCATCATCCCTCTTCAAGAATTCCTTAAAATCTCATTTTGCACTGACTTTTTATTTCATCATGCATTCTTCATAATCCTCACTACAAATGCATGTGTTAGGTAAAAGAACACATATTTATAATACCTATTAGCACGCGGAAGCTAAACACCGAAGAGAAATATGC
>JAPKLX010000135.1:0-41201 GCA_026898415.1 Leonotis leonurus
ATTTACATGATACTGGAGCATCTCATCCTTTCATTGCTCAAACATGTATAGAGAACATAAGACTGGAACTAGAACCAATAGAGACAACCTTAAGAGTTTCTTCACCTTTGGGAGGAACTACTACTCTCACACATTCTTGCTCTAACCTAAGCTTGGATTTAGGATCACTTAAGGTTTTTGCGAACAATCTTAGTGTAATCTCGATGAACGACGTGGACAAAATCTTAGGCATGGATTGGCTAGCCGAAGGCTATGCCCTAATCCTTTACAAGAAAAGACAAATCTCATTCCCACATCTAAGAAAAATAACCCACGAGTTTTCACGAGATTACCATAAACAAGAAGAAGGCAATTATTTCAGCACTGCAAGCCACAAAGTTAGTACGGAAAAGTTTGAACCTACTTATGATACACAAGTGGAGAAGTAAAGGAAGAAAGGAAGATTTAAGATGTCTCCATTGTACGAGAATACCCAGATGTATTTTCAGAAGTACTGCCAAGATTACCATCAAATAGACAATTAGAATTTATAACCAACCCAGAACCATGATCAACACCAATGTTCAAACCATCATTTACGATGATCCCTAAAGAGTTAGAAGAACTCAAGATGCAACTTCAAGAACTTTTGGACCTAGGTTTTATCAGTCCTAGTGTATCACCTTAGGTGTCACATGTGTTTTTCATGAAAAAAAAAAAGAATGGAATTCTAAGAACGTGCATAGACTACAAAGGCTTGAACAAGCTGACACTCAAGAACCGATATCCTTTATCCAGGATTGACGACTTGTATGATCCACTTAAGGGAGCAAGTGTCTTCTCAAAGATAGATTTGAGATCAGGATACCACCAACTGAAAATCCGATCGGAAGATGTTCCTAAGACTGCCTTTCGAACTCGGTATGGTCACTATGAGTTTATAGTGATGCCTTTTGGATTAACCAATGCACTGTAGTGTTCATGGACCTGATGAACCGTGTGTTCCACCCTTACCTCGACAAGTTGTCTTGGCTTTATAGATGATGTTCTTATCTACTCGAAGAATAAAGAAGAACATGATAAACATCTAAGAATCACCTTAGAAACCCTTCGAAACGAGAAGTTCTATGTTAAATTCAGCAAGTGTGAATTTTGGCTTAGTGAAGTAATGGTTCTTGGACACATTGTGTCATCTGAAGGAATCAAGGTAGACCCCATCAAGGTAGAAGCTGTATAAGAATGGAAGTCACCAACGACTCCAAATGAAATCAGAAGATTCTTAGGATTAACTAGATACTATCGGAGATTTATCGAAGGATTCTCCAAGATAGTGGACCAATGACACAACAACTACGTAAAGGAATCAAGTTTAAGTGGTCTCTAGAATGTGAAGCCAGTTTTCAGCTTTTGAGAGAAAAGTTGACTACCACCCCGATACTGGCAATCCCAAAACCCAACAAAGAGTATGTAGTCTATATGGATGCATCCAAGAACGGATTAGGATGTGTATTGATGCAAGAAGGAAAAGTCATAGCATATGCATCACGACAACTAAGACCACATGAACTGAATTACCCAACTTACGATCTGGAGTTAGCTGCTGTTGTGCATGCTCTGAAAATTTGGAGACACCACCTCTATGGAGTTCGGTGTGAAATTTTCACAGATCACAAGAGTCTCAAGTACTTTTTCGAGTAGAAAGACCTTAGTGTGAGATAGAGAAGGTGGCTCGAATTAGTGAAGGATTAAGACTGTGGTATAAATTATCACCCAGGAAAAGCTAACGTAGTAGCTGATGCCTTATGTCGTAAGACTTCCTCAAAGCTTGCATTACTTCTAACCCAAGAGAATAAACTCATAAAAGAGTATGAGTTAATGAACTTGAAAATTTTACCACCAACCGAGACAATGGAAGAAATTATTGTCACTTTGATAGTAGAGCATTACTTGAGAAATAGAATTTTAGATACTCAAAGGAATGATAAAAATTTTAAGAAGATACATTTGAAAGTGAGAAAGGATGATGCTACAGGATATCACGAAGAAGTTGATAATGTCATCACCTTGAGGGAAGACTATGTGTCCCACATAGTGCATAACTTAAAGAAGAGATCATGAGCGAAGCACATGATACACTGTATACCGCCCACCCAGGAAGTACGAAAATGTACCAGAATTTGAAGAAAGAAAAAATTCTAATGGGACGGTATTAAGATGGATATAGCATTATTCTTAGAGAGATGTTTAACTTTCCAGAAAGTGAAGGCAACTGCATCAATGACTTTATGGCAAATTGCAACCATTAGAAATTCCAGAATAGAAATAAGAGCATATTGTTATGGATTTTTGCTACCGGATTACTCAGATTTAAACAAGGAAACACTGCCATTTGGGGTAATCGTAGATCTTCTCACAAAATGTGCTCACTTTGTACCTATAATGATAACTTATGGAACAAACAAGTTAGCTCAGTTGTATGTTCGTGAGATCATACGATTACATGGCGTACCAGTGTCAATCACCTCAGATCGATACTCAAAGTTTACATCCAGATTCTGGATGAGTATCCAGAAAGAATTAGGCACAAGGTTGACCTTTAGTACTGCATTCCAACCTCAAACTGATGGACAATCGGAGAGAACCATTCAGACTCTATAAGACATGTTGAGAACAGTGGTTCTCGACAGAGGTGTAAGTTGGGAAGCGATACTACCATTAATCAAGTTTGACTACAACAATAGCTATCAGGCGACAATAGAGATGGCTCCATATGAAGCACTATATGGAAAGAAATGTAGATCACTACTCTATTCAGACGAGGTTGATGAAAGAATGATAGTAGGCCCAGACTTAGTCAGCGAGATGACTGAGATTGTTAGAAAAATTAGAAAAAATAAAATCAAATAAGCTCATATTAGACATAAGTCTTATGCTAACACTCGTAGAACCGAGCTACAATTTAAAATATAAGATAAAGTTTTCTTAAAGGTTTCTCCTTCTAAAGGATTAATCATATGTGATGTTAAAGGAAAATTTAGACCTCGTTTTATTGGATCGTACGAAATTCTTGAAAAGAATATGTCCAATGGCATATAGATTAGTCTTACCACTTAGTTTTGGAAAAGTTCACAACGTTTTCCATATGTCATAACTTAGAAAATATGTGTTTGAGCCAAAGCACGTTATTCATCAAGGAGAGATGATTTTGAAACCTGACTTGAGAAGTAGGATCTTAGCTGCTCAAATAAAAGAAGAGAAAAGAAGAGGATAATATAATTGAGTTTGAAACTTGGTTTCAATGAGAAAACAAGAGGACAATATGAGTAAATTTTGAAACTTTGTTTCAATGAGTTCAGTTCATGAGTAAGCTTTGAAACTGTGTTTCAATGAGAAATGAAAAGTATGAATGAGTATAAATGAGCTTTGAAACTCTGTTTCAATGAGGAATGAGGATTATGAAAGAAGGAATATTTTTTAAAATGTAAGTTATGACATTTATGAATGATGATAAGAGTTAAAGAAAAGCACTGGAAATAAATTTCCAGTAGAGTATGATAAAAAAAATCGAGATGAATATGATTCCTCAAAGAACATAGACTTACCTTAGATCTATGATTATTTCCAAGGAAGAATAATGAATGACGAGAAAGAATGAGAACTTAGAAAGCTTTCGAACTTTTCTAAGGTAGTAGTTTCCAAAAGAGAGATTAGTCAAATGTACTCTAAGATGCATTATCACAAGTGTAAAAGAATATAGAACGATGGATTAGTAGGGGTTATCTATTATCCAGATGAACATATATGTTCAGTAAGATGAATGAACCGGAACACATTAGAATGAGATGAACTCTGAGAATATGCAGGAATGGGACTACATATCCAAAGAGAGCTTAAAAGATATGGTCAAAGAAGGAAGGACTAGAAGGAGCAGTGACACCAAGATGATCTCAACGAATGACATTATATGATTAGTGACACAATTATGATCACCTTATTCGGTGTTTTATATGTTTTTGGTCTCGTTTCTTATACGCTTTTGGTCTTCAAATGCTTAGTTTTATTGTTCGAGTTGATGCTTTGGTTTTCCTTATGCTACATTGTAGGTGAGAATCAACAAAAATAACTTCCGAGAGTTCGATAAAGGAAACGAGACCAAAAGACGAAGAAAAGGGCAAAATTGCACTTTGGGCGAAGATGGACCTAGCGAGCGCTAGGACTCCAGCGCTCGCTAGGGTGGAACAGTGGAAGCGGGTAGAACAGGAGCCCAGCGACCGCTAGCCCCTAGCGGTCGCTGGCCCTGCGCACTCTCCAAGTCAGAACTTGGGGCTAGCGAGCACTACCCCCCCAGCGCCCTCTAGCCCCTGCGAAGAAGAGAAGACAGAACAGTGAGGTAGCGAGCGCTACCCCCCCAGCGCTCGCTACCCCACTGCAGCGTTACTCACCCAGCGAGCCAAGGTAGCGCTCGCTGGCCCCCAGCGAGCGCTACCCTGGCGCGAGTCTTCTGCCTATTTAAAATGCCCACGCGTGATTTTTCTAGAGACTTCCTTCATATTTTGTACTTCTAGTCTAGGGTTTAGACCACGGGAGAAAACACTCTTAGTCCAGTTTTTATTTCATAGTTCGTTCTTCAAATTCATTGTGGATTCGTTCGTGATTCAAACCCGGAGTATTTTAATGCATTGTTTACTTTTTCAATCCGTGAGTCCTTTTACTGCTTTATTTATTGCTTTATGAATTATTTTATTTCCGTCCTTTTCTTGATTAATTTCAAATCCATTAATACAAATCTTTCAATTATGTTAATTAATCAATTCAAGGCAGGTTTAAATTCAGTTTCCTTAATTCTTCGTTCTTAGATTTAGGATTTAATAGCTTTCTTAATTCTTGCCTAGGTAATTCGTATTTTAAGTTCCTTATTTTCATTCGCCTAGATAGATTAATTAGATAAGTTAAAATATCAAAACCCTTCTTTTTAATTGCTTTCTGTTCTGCGACATAAGATAGAAGTCCTGCTTAGCCTTCCTTGAGAATACGACTTAGGGTTAACTTATTAATATACAACGAACTCGTACTCTTGCGAGCAATTTTATATAATAAATTGTAAGTATATTGGTTGGAAAAATTCCTCGTGCCCGATACTGAGTCCCTTTATCGGACAGTGGGTCTGGTCTAAACAATGCCACGTACTACAGTTTAAAAATAAGTTGGAACATTCGGTAGTATACCTCAACAAAGATTCGATTTGGCTATTGATTTATTGCTAGATTTCTTAGAGAGTTATAACCCGAACGATGCGTGAGTTCAGTTCACGAGTAGCAAGTTTCAGTTTCAGTTTAATAAGCGAGATTCAGTTTCAGTAGAACGTAGAGAATAAGGGAGTTCAATTTCAGTTCAGTTTCAATTTCAGTTCAGTGGAACGTAGAAAGTTTTAGTTCAGTTTAAGTTCAATTCAGTTCAGCTCATTCAATTCAGTTCATGGGTATTGTCACGAAAAATGCAAGTCATTAAATTCCTTTCAGTAATCAATTATATCATTGAGTTGAACTCTATGATCTTAATGCAATTAAGAAGTCATATGAGGTCTTTCTAAACTCTATGGTAAAAGAAGTTCTAGTCAAGACAACCATTGAAATATTATCCTTGAACCTAAGTATCTTTATGACTGAGAAGTGATTGTGATGGGCCTGATCACCTCATGTGATCAAGAAGATCTCAGTAGTTGTCATTCTGGTCTCCGGACCCTAAAGATCAGCATTTTTGAAATTCAGTTGGGTTCATTCCTTTCTTTTTAATATTTAATCGGTTGACGTCTGTCTCTAAACAGTTTGTCCAACCCTCGCTTAAGTTATCATGAGAGATGATGGACCCACATGATTGATAAGTTATCATAATAAATTTCCTTAAACCTTCGGAACTAAGACGTATTCGGTATATGGCTATCTAAGTACCATGATTACAGTTTTGAGATTTTATATGTTGAGGACATATAGTAAGTGCTAACATTAAGTATGTATATGGTAACGTGGGTTGTCTCCATGTTACCGTACGCCACTTCGAAGAAGGGATAAATTTTAGAATGAAGATAAGAATGAGGTTCCTTATGATGAAAGTGAGGTTACGCTTATGCCGCCACCTCAGAGAAATTGCCATCCTTCAGTGGATGTGCAACCCAGTTGATGCAGAACTATGAGTCAAAGTTCTGGAAAGAAAGAGAGAAATGATTAGAGTGATATCTTCTCGCAGTTAGAGAGATACACTAAGTTATGATATAATGTTCATCGATAAGGTGCTCGACGGGATTTGTTCCGGAGTACAAGTATGTGAAGGTGCTCGATGGGATTCGTTCCGGAGTACAAATGTGTAAAGTTTCTTGACGGGATTCGTTCCGGAGTACAAGTATGTTAAGGTGCTCGACGGGATTCGTTCCGGAGTACAAATGTGTAAAGTTACTCGACGGGATTCGTTCCGGAGTACAAGTATGTTAAGCTACTCGACGGGATTCGTTCCGGAGTACAAGTGTGATAAAGTTTCTTGACGGGATTCATTCCGGAGCATAAATATGATAAAAGAATGCAAGGAATAGAAACGGTCCAAGAAAGGAATAAACCGATTTATATAAATCGTAATGAATGTTAAAGAAGTGCAAGAGAGATAAGAGAAGAATGATATCGCCCTAGGGGACGATATGAGTTATGTAAAAAAAAAAAAATCCGTTACTTCTGGATCGGAAGTTTCAAGAGTTATTGAATGAGTAGTTTTCAGAAATGTTACCCTTGAGATTAGCAAATTTCGGGACGAAATTTATGTTAAGGGGGATAGAATGTAACACCCGAGTATTTTATACCGGGCTTATATGTGTTTAAAAATCTCAAGAATAAAATTTTTGGATTAGAAACTTTATTTTGAAGCTTGCTGCCAAGTTTCAGCGAAAACAGAGACCAAATCTCTGCTCTTTCGATAACCGGCTTATATTTTATAAGCGGTAGCAATAGCAAATACAGGATTCATTCGAATACCCGGATTTGAAGTCCGAGATGAGATATGGACAAAGCGCGATAATTTACATTCACTTTTATCGCGATACGCACCATACGCGGAACTTTTTATTTTTCGTCGTCCGGTGAATAGTAAAATTGAGAACTCGAGAAATCGAGAAAACTCCTATTTATCGATTTTGATAGCACGAGTAATGAGAAAATTCTCGAGAAGTTTAATAAAATGAATTTCAGAAGAAACAGAGTTTTTAATTAATATTTATAAAGAAATCGAGGAACAAGCATTTTCTCGGTTTACGTGCAACTCGATCGGGCCAAACCCCGACTTTAGTTCACGAGAGACGAAGATGTTTTAATGCGTAAGAAAGAAGAGTGTGTTGATTCCCGTTTCAACCGAGATAGATAAATAACAAAGAATCGGATCGAAAATATCTAAAAGGCGAAAAGACGATTTTGCCCCGGATACTTTAGATATTTTGGGTGGGCAACTTGTGGCCTATAAAAGACCACAAAGTCACCCCCCATTCTTCATTATTCACGTGAGCAAGAAGGAGGAAAAGGCTAAGGAGTTTTGCTCCGATTCTCGTCCCGTTCGTCTCGTTTTTTTCCGATTTCTTCGAAATCTAATCCGATAGAAAGGTAGCCCTCGATCTTATCTACATTTCTACGATTTTATTTTCATGATTTGAGCATGATAAAAAAAATGAAATAGGGGCTGCCCTCTTTTCGATTTTATCGAGTCAAGCCCGAATCGAGAAATGTCGAGAATTAATGTTGCTCGTATGAGTTAGATAAACATGTGTTTTAAGTTTCAATGAAATCTAAGCATGTTAGGTTTTGAGAAGTTAACTTGAGCTCGTCGTTTTATATGTTTTCGATTTTTTTCGGATGAATCGAATTGACGAGCATGTATGTAGGTTATATACGAGTATTATGTGAATTTACGGAAATTAATCGTGCATGTTTAAAAAAAAAGAGAAAGGGGCGACAGTTTCTGCCTGGGTTTTTTCTCGTCGTTTTAAGTACAGCATGTGTAGAATTTTTAACATAATAAAATACTAGATCGAGTTAGGAGTAATCTCCAACTTGAATCACCCCATTTCGTTGTGTTTTCGATTTGTTTTGAATTTTTCAAAATGGTTGCGCAAACTGCCAATTCCAGCGAAAATCTGGAAATTTATCTAACTTTGAAAATTCGTGAAAAATAGAGTAAAATGATTTTACATGTTTTTTCTTCGAATTATAAAACTTTACGATGTTATGGTCACTTTAAAGTTTGATTCGATACAATTGAAATTATTTCCAATTTATTATGATTTTTCAAAGTCAACTGCTCATTTAGCTTGAACATGTGTTGAGCATGTTGTGAATTTATCGGATTTTTTCCGTCAAGTGTGCAAAAAATTGAAAATTAGCTTAGTGATTACATGGTTATAATCATTGTTGCGTTTTGTTTCATTTGTATGAGCTATTAATGTGGCCGACAAGGGGTCGAAAAGAGGTTGATTTACCCACAAGGGGTAGGCCCACAAGGGGTCGGGTCCACAAGGGACCGAGAATAGTCTTATTTAATCAGCTAAGCTAAAGAGGTTCATTACGTTATAGTGTATTAAAGTTTCATGATATTCAAAGATGTTTTGATATTATACGAGCATGAGTGCCGAGAAATGATCAAACATGAAGTTATGTGTTTAATCAAAGTCAAAACATGGTTTGATTATAAATTATCGAACGACCCCTCCTAGAATCTAAATCCGAAACTCGAGCAATAGCCGAGTTAAAAGACCCGAGAATAATTCTCAAATAACAAAGGATAATAATTCCTTACACTTAGAGAATATAGTTAGATGCACTCGAAAATGTTATCTCACTCAAGATTTATTTAAAGGGTACGACGAAAGGTCAGGATCGCAGTTCGAGAACGAAGCAGTCGTCAGTCAAGACGATCCAAGTAGGCTTTCTTATTCTAAAAGAAAATATGCGTGTTTATCCGCATTTATGTTATTTCTTTTCAAATAGCTTTTGAATTGAAATTGATATTTCAAGTATTGTCTTGCCATAAATGTTTTATGTTTTGTATGATACATATCTGCTATGATTATGAAATCAAATTCTGGTTCCAGTGGGTAAGCATCCCCACTCGAACTAGTGTACACAAGGACCGTGAGTCATCTAGCGGGTTGGCCGGTCAAGGTGTCCGTGGAAGGTGGCCACCTTCCCGGCACACAGAAATTACAGATATGCTTGATTACTAAAGAACTTAGACTGATCAGTCGAACTCAGAATTTTCCAGAAAAGAAATGCTTTTGTGAACATAGGTGCTTTAGTGACAAGAAAAAAATCCCTATGTATCACTTAGAATGATTTGACAATTATATATGTATGAATGTGATTTCAGGCATGTGTCTACTGAGTACTTTTGTACTCAACCCTGCATGTATTTCTAAATGTGCAGGTTGAGCTGTGATGAAAAAGGGGAAGTGCTAAGCGAAGATTTTCTCGAACTCATCTAGTAGTAACTCTTGGGGGTTTGCATGTCTTCATACATGTAAACATAAAAATTGATCCAAATTCCGCTGCAGACACTAAGATTAAGTATTCAGATATTTCTCTTCGTGCAAGTCTCATTCTTTTCCTCTATTTTTATGTTCCTTTCCCCAGTCACGATTTTCCCGACTTTGGCTACCTTAGCGGAGGGCGGGCGTGACATTTATTGATCATATTACGTATGTTATTTTTTGATAAATATACTATTCTGTAAATTTATGTTATAATAATTATTTTTTAACCCAACTCCTTATATACTTCAAATCTGTCATCTTTCATGCTCATAATTTGTTGATAATATACGTAAATAATGTAAATTGTAAAAAAAATTAATTTTTCATGCTTAACTGATTTATTACTTATATAAGCTTAAGAATCAATTTACAACTCAATTTTAATTATGATTAATATAATTTAATCACAAAATATAAAAACGTTATAAAGAATATTAAAATTGTAGCTTGTATATTTCAATATATTGGCATGTATTATTTCCAAATATTGGCAATATCTTTTTCCTCCAGTTTTTATATTGACAAATGATAGTCAATTTCATTCGTGTAACCATATGCAATATGCATTTTAAATTAAAGATTTTGACAAGAGTTTTAATTTGATATATGATATGAAATAAACAAATTTAATATGAAAAAACTACGATCATTTAAAAAACTTTACTATATAAATTTATTATACATATATTAAAATTTATATGTGATATTTTTATTTACACACTACAAACAATTTAATTATCATCAATAAATCAAGATGTATCCAAAATTCGCAAATATATAATACACTTTAGCCAAATTATTTTTTAATACATTATCCATCTTAAGTATTGCATAAAAATATACATGATATTATTTTGGTAAATACTTAAATATATGATTTCAAATATATCGTCGATATATATTATTTTTATTTCTTTAAATTTTCCTTATTTTACCTACCACTAATTATTCTATTATTTACAACGTATCTTTTAATTTTCACCATATTTCATATTATTAATTTTTAGTTTACTTACGATACACTTATTTAATTAATAAATAGTATAAGACTTTTATTCCACTAACAATATACTCAACACATCAATTAAAATACATGTCTAGAGCCGTAAAAAAGACTGGCACGATTTGAAAATTGATATTTATGGATTGTGAAGATAAAATACAATTGATTTTGAGATTGATCTGATCTAATTCAAAATAACCTCAAGCGCAATGAGATAACTCAGTACAATTTGATTATTTTATCCTAAAAATTATATTTTAAACATGTATGATTTATACATCACAATACACATTTTATGATTAAAAATGTGTTGATTATGTATTAATTCTTGACCACGTACTAGTATATTATAAAAAGAGAGTTATATATATTTAATTTAATATATGACTTACGTGCAGCATCACATCATACGGCTCGACTAATTTAATTAAAATTGGAGAACAAATGTGTTTCAAACCCAACTTAATTAGCAAGTACTATCATCCTGTATTCTTTTTGAATGATAAATTTAGTTCATAAAAATGTGGGATAAAAGTATAATTAGCTTTTAAATTTCTTGTTTTTATCCATCCATCATATTTAAATTTTAAATTCATCATTATTTTTATCTCTCATCCCACTTTAAAGAGGAATAATATTATTACTTCAAATTTGAATGAATAATATTATTCCTCCTTAAAATGGAACTAAGAAGAAAAATAATATGAATTTATAATTTAGATAGGAGGTATGAAAATAAAAAAAAAATAATTTAAAAGTTAATTTTACTTTTATCCAACATTTTTATGAGATAAATTTATCCTAAAAGAGAACATATCTGAAAATGGTTAAGTTGCCTCATTTTCAATCCATAATTCAACCACGCCTCCTAAGATAATGGAGTACCTTGTTTGATTTGATTTTACATTTAAACTATAATCTTAACTTTAGCCAAGAAAATATATATAGTGGATTTGATTCTATAATTTACTTCCTTCCTTTATATGTATGTCTTCGTGACTATTTAATCATCACAAGACCCAATGTATTTTTGTAAAATTATGCTAGAATTAAATAAAATGGCATAAATATGATCGATTTGAAATTTCTTTTTGAATTGGAAAATTGATATGTAGAGCTAGGGGATAAGTACGGTAGGTCGTGTATTTGCTCAAACGGCTCTCAAATAGGGATGATAATTGGGTATAACGGGTTCGAATAGTAACTATCCATATTCATACTTATGAACTAAATAGATATTAAATTCTACCCATGAAAGTGTCTGTGGATATTAACATCACTCAAACCCACCACCCGCATATATTCACCACCCGTCGGCTACCTGCGAACCCGCCATCCATCGGGTACCCACAACCCACCACCCGTTGGATACCCATCAACCCACCACTCGTGGGTATATATCACCCGCAAAATATATAATTCAATACTATAATTTTTTGTGGGGATCATATATAATTTTATATAAATATAGCCAATATTATGTGGATATGCAGGTTTTTTACGGATATTTTACGGGTATTCCGTGAATGAATTTTCACGGGTATGTATAGTTAATATTCACACTCACACCCGCAAATTAAATGGATACTAAATTCTACGAAAAAAATCTACCATAACATCAAATATTTCTTAAACCCACTCCTATTAAAATCGGATATTCGTAAATACCTACTGCTAAATTTTCATCCCTTCGACTCTCAAGACTCAAATAAAGCTAAAGGCACCAATAATGTGGTTTTCATGTCTCGACAATATCATATCTATATTTTTATATTTTCTTTTGGCTCTGCTTTATATGATAATAGAATTCTATTTTTGACATCGAAGGATTTAATAGCCAAATCAATTATTGGTGACGAGTAAGGTCTATTTATTAATGACAATTTTCCGTCACTAATTAAAATAAGAAAATAATGCATCTTGATGTACTATGATGTACTATATCATTACGAAGTTTATATATATATATAGTTTTTGGAGTTTGTAGTAGCAACAAATTCATGCACTGCGTTTGTAAATAAACTATATATTCACGCCTTTCCAGCCTTTCTCATCATCAATATCTCTCTATATATTTTGTATTTCCACATCAATGAAAATGTTCGAAACTACACACGCACGCAATCATAAAAACATAAAAGAACATCATATATTTCTTTTTATTACGTCTCAAGGAGATGCATGCCAAGTCAAAATATTTTTATTATAATTTTTGGATAAATAATATAAGAAGGAATTATTAAAATTAATACTGGACTAAAATGTGCACCAAAAAAAGTTAAGTTTGGAACCTCTATCCAACTCTAACAGTCCATTCAGACTCATTGAGAAAAGCAGAAAGTGTCGTTTGATTAATTAGCAGAGATGTACAATTATGCACATGAATTCTTAAGGTTGAGTTACAAGTACTAATTAATTAAATGTGATGGGCTTATAATTTAAAATGTCTAATAATTTAAATTGGTCAAACAAATAATACAATAGTTGAATTATAATTATAAGGTACGCGTAGTCCCACTCACGTACAAAATTAAGTTTGGAAATTCAATATTTATTTAATAATAAAATGTGTAAAACATTTAAAACTATGATAGAGAATCCCAATGATAATAGTGATTCTATTTCAATTTAGAGTTCCAATTTATTTATTTTTTGTATTATTTTTATATTATATTATTAATTAGTATTTTCAATATCTTAATTGATAGACCATATTTAATTGGTAGTATCAATCCACCACTGGACATAACTTAACGTGCGCACGATTGATACGATAATACTATATTAGCATACGAGTCACTATATATAATATTCGATTTTTATTATTGTGCATTGAATAATGTTAAACTATATATACTAATCAATATATTATTTTGTAGTATTAAATAATATTAAAATATACCTTAATCAATAATTAAATTTTTTATTAAAAATTTATATTTAGTTAAGAGACATATTTCACAGATATATCAATCGCGGGCAGCGGGGTTGATCAATTCTTTTTATATAATTGGTTTTCATAATATGGTTTTATGTGATGAGATGCATGAGACATATCATGAATTGTGAAAAACTTCATATGATTGCATGCTGCAAACATTGGTAATTATAATAATGCTAATTAATAAAATGTTACTTAGGTCAAATGAATCAATCATATATGGTAATCATGATTATTTATAGACTCCCAAGCTAGTTGTTCATCAAAACTGCTTTTGTTTGTATCTGTTCTTTCTAATTTATTGTGTATTTTTACATCAGTGTCATCTATGTTACTTAGGTCAAATGTCAAAGGATAGTTTTACGTGTTTAATTTGTATGATTAGATGCGAATATTAGTCTTAAGGGTTAAAATTGGAGTTTTGGGGTTGGGTAGTCTCACTTAATCTTTGGAAGTTACACGTAAAATTATTGATGGATTTTAAAATAATTATGACAAAATTAATTTTAAGTAGTCAAATTCTGTTACTCCTGATTAAGTTAGTCTGAGATTATCTGGGAGTGGTTGGCCTGAAATAAATTGAGATTATTTTTACCAAAACTAATTGTTCAAGATTAATTCGATATACATGATAAATTGATAATGATACTCAGTTTTGGAGCGTGTCCATGCATCCAAAGGGGCCATAATAATTAATCGCAATACTAATTAAATTAAAGGAAGAAATATTCAAAAGACGAAGAAAACTATGCTTACAGGAGAAGATCGATCGAATTCACCAATTTCATCTTGCTTTACATATATTAAATTAAATTATAGTTTCTTTAAGTAAGAATTTATGCTGGTTTTGGAAAATCAAAATGAGATAACTTTCACTTGTTGAATATATATTGTTAAGTCCCAATATCTAAACTATCCAAAAAATTGATGGGCTAATAAACTATATATATTATTGTGTAGTGAATATGACATACCATATATAAATACACAATTAACCTAAATTTAATTATATATCTCCATCAATTATATATATGTTAATCACATCCTACAGTATATAAATAGCTAATAGTTATTATAGGACCAATATAAGAAACCATTAATCCCAAGTTGATGAAGTTGATGTTCATGGACCACCCACACACATGCATGATGTTTTAATCAATAATACACTTTATTTTGATTGTATAAATTTGTTTTAACCAATATACTATACTAGTAAGTCGAGGCATTTCAATTCGTACCACATTCTATCCAATAAAACAAGAACTATATACACTGATGCAATGACATTATATTTGAAATTTAAAGAGTATCTGTAATAATATAAGAATTTAAGGCCTATAAAGAAGCAATGGTTGCAGCTGAGTGAATATACAGTACTGCAGCAATGGAAGAAGAGAAGAAGAGCCTCAATGGTGGTTATTCCAACTCCAAGCACCATATGATAGGGGGTGATGGCCCTAATAGTTATGCTCGCAATTCTGCATACCAGGTGTTTGTTGCTTTTCCCCACTCAACTCAATTCTCTACTTTTTCATCTACATAAATTAATGAGTTACTTCTTGCCATCATTGAAACACGGTTTACATCAAAAATATCATCTTCACTGGTTACCAATTCATGATTTCCCACAGAAGGAATTGCTGGTTTCTGCAGAGGATTTGGTGCAAGAACTGATTTTCAAGCATCTTGATGCTCAAGATCCTCACAACACATTCCGTATTGTAGACTTGGGGTGTTCCGTGGGTTGCAACACCTTCTTCGCAGTCGAAAACATCATCCGATCCGTCGTGAGGAGATACAAATCTGACCAAGATCATGTCCCTGAGTTCCAAGTCTTGTTCAATGATCTCATCGGAAACGATTTCAACACCCTCTTCAGCATGCTGCCTGCCTCGAGGACCTACTTCACTGCTGCAGTGCCCGGTTCGTTCCACGACCGCCTCTTCCCAAAATCGACGATCCATTTTGCGCACTGCTCCACTGCACTTCACTGGCTCTCGAGAGTCCCGGAGGAGGTGAGCTCGAATGGCTGGAACAAGGGAAGGATCCACTACTCGGGAGCAGGGAAAGACGTGAGAGACGCGTACTCGTCTCAATACAAGAGGGACATGGAGGCCTTCTTGAGCGCCAGAGGTGAAGAGCTCGTGGTCGGAGGCCTAATGGTGCTAGTCTTGATTGGCTATCCCGACGGATACGTGCTTGCTCCTGATTCCGGCATAGGCAAAGCATTCGACATTCTTGGGTCGTGCCTCTATGACATGGTTAAAATTGTGAGTGTGTGCTAGATAGTGATGATACTGCACTCACTTAATGTGATTTCTTGATCAACTCTTGGTTGGTGAATGCTGAGGATTGAAATTTTGGTTTTCAGGGGAAGTTAGGTGAAGAGGAGGTGGATGCTTTCAACTTACCCTTCTACTATCCGAGTCCATCGGAGATTAAGGCGTTGGTGGAGGTGAATGGGGTGTTTAGCTTGGAGAGAGTGGTGGAATTGGGTGCTCCGATGAGGCGGGACCCGGATCCGAGAAGCGTGGTGTCTCACCTGAGAGCTGTGATTGGGGTGCTTGTTGAGGAGAGGTTTGGAAAGGGAGTAGTGGATGATGTGTTTGAGTTGCATTTGGAGAAAGTGTTGAAGAAGCCTATAGTTGATGAGAGGCATCAGAAAGAGGCTATCTACTTTGTATTTCTCAAAAAGAAGATGTGATCACATTTAATTTGCTTTCATGTGTAATGTGTTTGCTAATAATTGTACATGTTTTTAGCTTCAAGAATTCCATATGTTTCTCAATGTTTAAAGTGTAAGATGTTGGTTGGAAGTAAAGGTGGGAGGGAATATGATTTCCAGAAATGTAATTATGAAGAAAAATTAAAATATTCATAATTTTTTGGTTTGGAAATGCTAAGGAAACTATAGAATTATAACAAGTGTTGCATTATTTAAATTTATAAAATAATAATTTTAATATCTTATATATATATATATATGACAATATCACAAAATAATATTAATTGTAATTTTAAAAAATTAATATTTATTTAATTAAATAATAATCTATATATAAAAAGTCTAAATATATACAAATATGATTGAAAAAAAAAGTATAATTATTAACAATATATGTTAATTTCGAATCCCACTAAAGTTAACTAACTTTTCAAGATATTTTTTATAAACAAGCCAATATTGTTGGGAAATTCTGATATCGTAAACGAGTTATAAATAATGAGACAAAACAAATAGTTTTGAAGATAATTCTAAAGTACATGCGTTGTTATATTTTTCAACTATAACACATGATAAATATGCAAACTATATCAAATTATTCTTATAATTATTATGCTAATTATTTATATCATTGAGATATGTGAATGTAGCGGTATGAATTGTATTACATCCTGTCGTGATTTAACTTTATGGTAAATCTAAATAATTAGGGCTCGAGAGGTAGGTAAAACGAGATCTTATCAACATAGTGCTGAATATGGGCAGAACATGTGTTGGGAGTACTAGGTAAGCCCAATGCAAACTTAAAAATTTCATCAACAACCATATATATATATATATATATAACAGGAAACATTGATTTTGAAATCAATTGCAAAATCAATTACAGTAGTAATTTTGTAATTAAATTCAATTTTAGTGGCAATCATTAGTTAAATTCAAAACAATTTCAATTATAACTCACACGTTATACTCTAATTCAATTACATATCTATAATTCAATTATTGCTAAACAATTGCACGAGACGCAGGTAGTGGCAAGGTGTATTGAAATAGTTGTATTAAAAACAATTTAAGAGGAATCGTTAAGATCCTTATTACATTGGAGAGGAATTATAATTTATTTGATATAAATTGACATATTTATATAGATAAGAACACTAATTATATAATTTTTTGATTTAAATCACACGCTACGAATTATTATTCATTTATGGTCTATTGACAAATTATGAGTATATATATACACTTAAAAATTACAAATGAACTATATATAGTAAATTTAATATGTACATATATAACTTAATTTGTAAAACACAGTGTAAAATAACTTATTATTCCATTTTCAATCAATATTCAAATACTATATATTAATCAACAAAAAAAATTTAAATATTGTAAAGTACTAGATGTTATTTATAAATACATACAAATATTTGCATGTTACAATAATTAAATAGTCTAATAATTATTAATCGATAATTATTTTACATGCATCAATAATAAAATTAAAATTGCGTCAGTATGTGTTCATCGGTTGAAATAGAGAAATGATGTAGATATGTGCTCTGATGTTATAATTATTAAAACCACACATTGAATATTCTGCTACAATTTTTTTATTAATCTTATTCAGTGATGCTAAATGACTTTTTGAGCTCCTGGTTTGGAGGGTCTCATTTAAATATGTAACAAATTATTGTTTAGTGTATTCTTGTTACGTTTTTAGCTCGTTGTGTAGTGTCTATGTCTTTTTTTTTATGTTTTTCGTATTGTTTTAGTTCGTCTTTACGCCGGTTCTTGTTTTGTAGTGTATTACGCAGGATGGAGTGGAAGATGATGATTTGAGCTAGGATTAGTGCTGAAAAGACCGTTAATGCAAAGCCAGGTGAAGAAGAGGCGTACGAGCATGGAACGGGAAGAAGAAGAACACAAGGATGCTAGCCGTGCAGCCAGCGATCGCTGGGAATGCTGCTGCAGTGGAACAGAAAGCAGAGGCCAGCGACCGCTGGCTCGGCAATTCAAACGAGGACAGAAACGTGTAGCCAGCGACCGCTGGCTTTCCAACGGCCGCTAGCATGCAGTTTCAGGCTGACTTAAAACTCATCTTTGGCGTGATTTGGGTGTGTGGAACTGGAGAGATAGAAAAAGATAGTTAGAAAAACTCTTTTACTTATTGTTTTTCTTAGTTTTAGCCTTGGGGTATCCAAGGATTGAAGGAATTTATCAATCGAAGTGTGGATTCTTAGTAAGTTTATGATGATGAATCTTTCTATGGATTTACTCTTCACTATGGTTGGCTAAATTCTTATCTAGGGTTTGATTGTTTCTTATCTATGATTTAATGCTTTAATTTGATCTTCTTAATGGTTGTTTGATCCGTGTTTAAGAGTTTTCCATGCTAGATCACCATGTGCAACTCTAGAAGTAGGATTAATTTGATCAATGAATAATTCTATTTCTCTTTTGTAATCAAACAACCTAACCTACTAATCGGAAACGTAAAATAGGTAATCATATCTTGATTAGTGTTACTCTAAGTGTGATCTATACACGTAAGTGCTAGACACGGATTAACTTTAAGAATACGCAAGTTATTGGCTAATCAACTTAGGGAAAACCTATTAAAGATTTGGTTTGATTAAATAAGTATTGACCTAGATTAGAGATAATCTTTACCCTAGACTTCAATCACTTGTGTATCCCCGTTTATTGCTTTTCGTATTAGTTTAGAGTTCTTAATCTTTGAGCAATCTAATCCTGGTCATAGTATGTTTAGGATTTCATTCTTTGCATTTTAGTACTGATGATTGATAGCCCTACATAGTCTTCCTTTGAGATACGACATTCGAGTCGACTTTACACCTATTGCACTTCATTTGGATTAATTTAAGATACGTTTTTAGTCGAACAAAATTGGCGCGGTTGCCGGGGAAGACTATATGCATATTAGTTGTTAGTACTTTTGTGTTTGTTTGTTTGTCTTTTCTTTGTTTTTTTTTTTTTTGTGTTGTGTTTGCTTGTGTTCTTGTTTGTGGTTGTGATTGTTTTGTTTCATGTTTGTTTTTCTTTTTCTTTTTGTCATCTTGGATATCTTTCTCCCGCAAGTTGCGTTTGATTCCTTTGTTGTGGTGACAGGTTGCATATGCAAAGACATAAGTCGTTTGCTTATTCTCAAAAGCAGCCACATCAAGGCTCACCACAAGCTTCAGTCGAGGAGAACCTGAACACGTTTATTGAGGCTAGCAATCGGAGGTTTGAGACTATTGAGGCTTCAATGAAGCAGATCGAGATTCAAGTGACTTGAGGAAAAGATGTCATGTCTAGCTCACGACATTAAATGAGCGCTTCGTGGGAGGCAACCCACGTTTTATTTCTTGCTTTTGTTATTTTTATTTGCTTTGTTTAATGTGTTGGGAATCTTACGTTGGTGTTACATGGTGTGTAGGGCATGACGTTTGGAATGAAAAGTCGGTAGGAGGAAGGAATGAACAATTTGACAAGGAAGAGTTAAGTTTTGGGCGGCAGAAAAGTGCACCCAGCGATCGCTGGGGTGCAAATTCAATTGGGTCAGAAAGGCACACCCAGCGATCGCTGGGAAGCATGCAGTACAGAGAGCAGAAAGCCACAGCCAGCGATCACTGGGTCTTCAAATTCAGCGACCATTTATCTCTCTCCAGCGACCAAAATCTCATTTTTATCAAAATTCTTGTTCTTCTTCACCCCAAAACCGAAAATCTATCCCCAAAATTCCCAAATTCCTCCATCTTTCACTCAAATTCTTCATTCTAATCCCCACATTTCACTTACCCACTCTATTCTCTACACTTTCATCCAAAAATTTTCCAATTCCATCCATCAAATCCTTAAATCCCAAATTCTCCATTACTAACCCCAAAACCACTCTAACCATCTAAAATGCCGAAAAAGTCAAAGAGTTCGCATGAGTATGAGATAGTCGATGAGGAAGAAGCCGACCAACCCGAGGTGAACATTCAAAAGCTCTTCCCAAATAGCAAATTCCCCATTTACAACCATGATGAAGGTGATATCTTTGACCATTTGTATGATTTACCTTTTAATCTTGGACATCATTATGATTGGGATTTGTTTACTCGCTTGAATGTTCATTCTCAACTCCGTACTTTTTTGCGCACTTTAGGATTGTTGAAGTTAGCTGATAGTGGTCCATTGAAGTTTATGCTGAATTGTCATTTGAGTTTATTGCTTCTTTTCAATTGTATGATGATTATAACTCTTTTAATTGTCGACTGCTTGGTAATAAGTTCCGTGTGTCTCGTACTGATTTTCATGCGGTTTTTGATTTTGCTTCCCCACGGGGTGCGGCTACGAGAACTCCTAAGGGGTTTAATCCCGTAGCTGCTTGGCATGAGTTGATCGGTTTATATAACTAGAACCCGAGTGGAACTCCTAGTGGTTTCATTCGGGATGATGCCATTTTCCTCTTACATAAATTTATTGCTTACAATGTGTCGGGAAAGGAGCAGGCAAATAAGGTCAACTCAAGTGAGTGCTTTCTTTTATCTGCTGCTTTGAAAGGACAGAAGGTTTGCATCACATCCTTCATATTGTCCCAATTATATGGTATTAGAACTAGGAAGAAAGCTCACCCTGTATTTGCATATATTCCGTATCGCCGTGCTTTGCATTATGGTTTGCAGGTACCTGATTCATATGAGGAAGTGGAAGGTGTCTGCCTCACTGTAACATTCTTGAAGAATGTTGGCCTAGTTGCTGCTTCTGAGACTTCCTTTGTTCCATATGAACAAAGGGAGTGTGTTCGTCGCTACAGAGAGCGTGAGGCTGCACTAGAGAGAGAGGGAGGTGCCGGCACTTCAGCTGAGGCGGCCTAGAGGACTAAGGAGGCCCCACTCGGTGCTGATACCGAAATGGAGGAGCGTCTCTATGAGGGAGGGCAGCCCGTAGGGTACCAAGGCAGTTTTGAGCAGCACGGATATGCTACTGGATCCAGTAGTGGGTCCGGTTATTTCATGCAAGATGACTTTCTACGGTTCCAATCTGATCTCTTTTCGAGATTGGATTCGCAGAACCAAGTCCTTCACTCCATGGATAGCCGACTTCAATCCATGGATACCAGACTCCAGTCTGTTGATACCCGTGTTACCTCTCTTGAGGAACAGTGGGCTCGATGGACAGGACTTCATCCTCCATCTCCATCTGATTATCAGGATCATCAGGATCCTCTGGCGTACTAGTTTTTCTTTCAATTTTTCTTTGTCTTTTTGGTTTTGTTTTTATTTCTTTTATTTTTCTGTTTTATGCTTGATTGTTTGTGTTTTTGTTGTAGGTACCTATCTTGAGGATCCCCACATTCTTGGGTATGTTGCCGGCTCTATCTTATCAGGGAAGTTCTAATCTCTTTCTCTTTTATTTTCTACTACGAGGGCGTAGTAGAATTTAAGTGTGAGGGGGTGTGTGAATTTCTTTGATATGTGTTTGTATTTATGTTTATTTGCTTTTGTTATATGTTTGTGTTGTCTTTTGTTCTTCCCCTATTTAATGATTTGCACGTTCTTTTGCTTATTTGATCATTTCTTGTTGATAAATGTTGATGATTGATATGTGAGCCTTGTATGTGATATGTATAGTGGTAACTTAGCTTAGATTTGATTCTTGATTGGGCTAGGTTGTGTGGTTAAGATGACATGTGGGGCATGTTGCTTTTATTAGTCGTATATATAGTGGTCATGATTCGGATTATGAGTGACTACTCCTTGTTGTTATATGTTCGATTTCCCTTTAAAAAAAACAAGAGTATCAACTCTTCAAAAAAAAGAAGAGAGAGAATAAAAACTCTAGAAGGGCGTTTATAAAAAAAAAACAACGCTAGAAAGGCGTTAATAAAAGGGAAGTTGAACATGTGACGATAGGGAGATGTGAGATGAGTGTACATCGTGACCATATGTATATTGATGAACTTAGTAACGGACAACATTACATCTTAATTGAGTGACCGAATACGGTTGAGTATTGAGTCTAGACTAAGTTTTGAAATGAAGGTATGATTGGTGGTTTGACTTAAATGTTAATTATTGATATAAATTGACAAGTTGTGATTGGATTTTGCTTGAGGACAAGCAAACGATTAAGTGTGGGGGAGTTTGTTTAGTGTATTCTTGTTACGTTTTTAGCTCGTTGTGTAGTGTCTATGTCTTTGTTTTTTATGTTTTTCGTATTGTTTTAGTTCGTCTTTATGCCGGTTCTTGTTTTGTAGTGTATTAAGCAGGATGGAGTGGAAGATGATGATTTGAGCTAGGATTAGTGCTGAAAAGACCGTTAATTCAAAGCCAGGCGAAGAAGAGGCGTACGAGCATGGAACGGGAAGAAGAAGAACACAAGGATGCTGGCTGTGCAGCCAGCGATCGCTGGGTTTCCCAGCGATCGCTAGGAATGCTGCTGCAGTGGAACAGAAAGCAGAGGCCAGCGACCGCTGGCTTGGTAGTTCAAACGAGGACAGAAACATGTAGCCAGCGACCGCTGGCTTTCCAGCGGCCGCTAGCCTGCAGTTTCAGGCTGACTTAAAACTCATCTTTGGCGTGATTTGGGCGTGTGGAACTGGAGAGATAGAAAAAGATAGTTAGAAAAACTCTTTTACTTATTGTTTTTCTTAGTTTTAGCCTTGGGGTATCCAAGGATTGAAGGAATTTATCAATCGAAGTGTGGATTCTTAGTAAGTTTATGATGATGAATCTTTCTATGAATTTACTCTTCACTATGGTTGGCTAAATTCTTATATAGGGTTTGATTGTTTCTTATCTATGGTTTAATGCTTTAATTTGATCTTCTTAATGGTTGTTTGATCCGTGTTTAAGAGTTTTCCATGCTTGATCACCATGTGCAACTCTAGAAGTAGGATTAATTTGATCAATGAATAATTCTATTTCTCTTTTGTAATCAAACAACCTAACCTACTAATCGAAAACGTAAAATAGGTAATCATATCTTGATTTGTGTTACTCTAAGTGTGATCTATACACGTAAGTGCTAGACACGGATTAACTTTAAGAATACGCTAGTTATTGGCTAATCAACTTAGGGAAAACCTATTAAAGATTTGGTTTGATTAAATAAGCATTGATCTAGATTAGAGATAATCTTTACCCTAGACTTCAATCACTTGTGTATCCCCGTTTATTTCTTTTCATATTAGTTTAGAGTTCTTAATCTTTGTGCAATCTAATCCTGGTCATAGTATGTTTAGGATTTCATTCTTTGCATTTTAGTACTGATGATTGATAGCCCTGCATAGTCTTCCTTTGAGATACGACATTCAGGTAGACTTTACACGTATTGCACTTCCTTTGGATTAATTTAAGATACGTTTTTAGTCGAACAATTATTAAATATGTAAAAATCACAATTAAATTTCACAATTCAACATCAATCCAACATTATATATAATTAAACATATTAAATACTATTAATACCTACAATACAGATTTCTACCACTAAGTCCAGTACTCTCCAAATCTTTATTAACTATTAAGACAATCATTATGGTCACTATTCAACATACCACAAATTTTAACAACTACTCTCCAATCATTAGGATCAATATGCCATTAAAGCAAATGATTATACCTCAATCCATTATAAATAGAGACCAATAAATCATTCCACAAATAATTTCTCCCCTTCAAAATTTATTAGTCCCGAAATACTTAAACAAAGATTTTCACATGACACCTACATTTGCTTTTGTAGATGATCTTCAAAAAGGAAAGAAAAAGTTTGGTACACAACTCCGAGTTGTTCACACATATTATCAGTAGCAATTCACAAATAGAAATGAAATATCAAACATGAAATGTGTTCTACACGACAAAAACGTTTGTCAATTTCATATTTCGATATTTATAATTAATTTTAACATATTTATATTGCTAATGATCTATTATTTTTATAGGGAGACAAAGTTAATTTTAATAATGTTGGGAAATATTTAAAATGGTTTTGATTCAAATTTCCAAACCTCCACTTTGTATTAAGTTCAAAACTGAAATCTTGTCTCTATAGTTTTGTTTTAGAACTCACTTGTTAAAGAGTTCAGTTTACAGGTACAAATCTGAAGGACTCAAGACTAAAGATCAAGACGAGGAACTGAAGTTCTAGATAACTCAGTTTATATGTCAAAATTGAAGGACCATGCCATTAAATTAATGACCTGAAATTTTAGAGTTGAAGCCAGCATGAAGCAAAGCTCTATTGCCACTAAAGATTCATTCTAAAGATCTGCAACTAAAGTCCAAACTGAAGAAATGGATATTACCACTGAGTTCTAGGCTATGCCTTAGGCATTACCACTTTGGGAAAATATCTCAGTAGGTGAAACTCAATCTTATTGCAAACACCAAAAATGGCAAAAAGGACGATAACTCCAACGGGAAGAATTAAAATGAAGCTATGTCTCACAACGGATATATTTTAAAAGAGCACTATAAATACCCCGATGCTTCATCCGCTTCAAGACACCGGTTACCCAAGCATTCAAACTCTCTATCGCTATCTCGCTCTCAAACTTCCATAGCTCTCAAGCTTTCAAAGTTGAAGAACACTCCAAGCTTTCAGTTTATTCTCTCTCTGTGTTCTTAGTAGCGATATTTAGAATTTATAACCAAAGAAATAGCTCTAGCATAGATTAAGTTCATAGCTAGAAGTGATCATACATTATTGTCCACCTAACCTCCAATGTTGATCACTATAAGACAAATTTCCAATTATTTGAAAACCATCGAGTCACATCGAGCACACGTGGACATATGAGTTTTTATCTCTGAAAGTGTATCAACTACTCTAAGTCAATGTTGCGGAAGCTAAATAAGAAAACACGAGATAATTTTTGCATAGGTTGTGTTAACGAACAACCTACACGGCAGCCTTACGGCCAAAAAGAATAATCAAAATAAGTGTTGTGTTGCTACAATGTTTAGCACCACACAACACCAACACTTCTTACAAAAACACTAAACGTATGATCTTAAAAGACTAAGGGCCATACATACTAAACTACGAATTTAATCTGCAAAAGTGTATCTCTAACTGAAAACTATAACAAGTATTTATAGAGATAGTTCATGGGCTTGATTTCCATAATCTTTGTAACTGCCGGCCCATGCATTCCCCAATTTTCTCAACTGTTGTCGTGCTCCGCAAGATGCGCTTGGGAATGTGGAAACTGCTTCAGACCGTTGTTGACTCCGATATTTATGGAAACAGATTTCCACTTGGCGCAAAGATCTCAACCGCTTATCATGACTTGGTCTTCTCCAGTCTTCGTGCATTCTTCAAGCATACCAAGTCAAACTTCCACGTGCATCCACGAGGTTGCTGAGTCATCATCAACTGTTGAGCTTAATCAGCTAACTCAACAACCATCCTGTGAAGAACACAAAAACACACATGTTAGGTTCAACATAATAAACAACAATATAAAATACCTAACAAACTCCCCCTATTTTTGTGCCTTCTTCACAACACCCTTTAGTTCGTCAAGAGCTCCCCCAGAACGCTTATGCCTGCAAATGCCTACAAAACATTTTGCAACACAAAACAGCAATACAGGCAATACAGCAAAACAGTGTTCAACAACAACAGCAATACATGCAATATAGTGGCATTCATAACATATAGCACCATTCAACATACAAAACAAAAAATAAAGTGTTTGTTTGTTTCTCCACATCACCACCACATCAAAAAATTGTTAATGTTTTATGACCACATAAGTCTCCTCACAATCTCTCATTGGGATCATCAGCTGCTTCTTCTTCTTCACCGCCATCCTCCTCCTCATCGTCGGCACCTTCTGCTGCTGCTGCTGCTGAGGTGTCAGCATTATCTCCCCCTTGTTGTGAGAGAAGGTAAGCTTGAAGAGATGGCACGAGCCCAGCCAGGGTGGTAAGAGCACCAATTAACTGCAAGACAGTCTGTGGTGGCAGCTGAACCCCAGAGGAGGTAGGAGCATCCGGATTTCACCATGGAAGGTCGGCGACCTTGCTCTTGCTGAAAAGAGAAGGATGAATGGTATACACTGGAACTGGGTCTGCACCATGACTCTGGGTGACGGATGTGAACCCTTGATGCGCCAGTACCCTGCATATAAGAGAAGGAAACGGCAGGGAAGAAATTTGAGCTTTAGTGGAGAGAGCAGTAAGCTGGTCAAATATGATATGTCCCAAGTTGTAGGGTTTGTTAAGCCCCACAAGATAGAGTAGGACGCCATGCTGTTGAGTGACTATAGTGGAATTTGAGGAAGCTATCCAATTGTAGGTCAAGATTCGGTGAAGGACCGAATAAAGGTGGGATAGCCACGAAGTCCTCATGGGCTGGACCCACTTGGACCTTTTTCCACCTGTAATCACTTTGGCAATAGCATCAAGGTCAGGAGCAGCTTCACTCTCAACATTAGGCAATCCAAGGGCGGCATTGATGGAATCCGCCGAGAAATCAAAGATGGAGTTGTATAGATAAACTTTCCCAAAACAGTCAGATGAACGATCACCAAAAGAACCATGAAGATTACAGTAGAAATGACGGACTACAGATTTAACAAATGGAGGGAGATCGAAAACTGTACCCAACAATCCTCGTGACCGAAAAAAGGAGAGGAGATTGTTGTCATCAAAGCTGGATTCTTCGGCAGTGCGCTCACACATACATGGCAGGTTCCGGATACGCTTCCACTTAACAGCGGTCGCTGCATTGTAGAACTCGAGGCTGAGGGCTTTCTCAACATCCAGTGGGAGGTCGGCGTCATCAGAAGTGGCAGGGACCTTCGGAGTGCCCTTGGCCGTGTTTCCCGCAGAAGAAGATGGTTCAATCTTGACAGTGGGAGTACTAAGACGAGGATGCTTAGGAGCCGATGAGACCTTATCCTCACTGTCGTCAGGAACGACAACATTGGGGGCTGGATTCTTGGATTTTCTTGAGATGGTGGTGTGAGTGGAACCCCGAGTAGCAGGTTTTCTGATCAGAGGAGCACACGGTGGAGATGGAGATTCAGACGGAGGACAAACAGGAACAGGCTCTACCAGAGCAACAGTGGTAACAAGAGGAGTAGACTGTTCTAGCACAGCGACGGTAGGTGGCTCAGTCACTGGTGAAACTGGGGCAGTGACAGGTTCTTCAAACGGCGGTGGTGTATGAGAGATAGGAACAGCCGGAGTCTCTACCACGAGAGCCGGTGCGGGCACCACTGGACTGGGTGTAGTCCCGCCTGTAGTTAGTGCGGGTACAGGCGATTGAAGGGCTTGAAGTATGTTAGGGTTTGCGGCAAGAAGAGCCTGAAGTAAAGCAGCGACATCGGGTGTTGAAGGAGTAGCCATGGTAGGAGAAGAGTGAAGATTCGGAAGAAAGACAAAGTCGAAGGGTTTCAGATGGAGAAAAGTGAAGATGGTTGCTTTGTTTTATCTAAAACTTCAAGAAACCGTATCGCCCTAGGAAGACGTGCGGATTTGAAGAGAGAGAGAGAACAAAAGCGGGTCTAGGGTTTTGTGTGACAGCTGACAGCTAGGCAGAGAAACTAATTATGAGATAGGCTTGGTGACGATTCAACTTTCAACACATGCCATTTTAGCTATACCTGACAACCCTAAGAACACGCCATTCAACAGTTATAACCCACTACCAAAAAGAGAAGTGAAGTACACAAGGAATTTGCACATAGAGTACGTGTTGCAGATCACACATGTTGCTGAAAACATTTTTTAAAAAAACATTTTTGAAAGACAGCAGTCTAACTTGCTCTGATGTGTCAACATTTGTTGCAGTATCCACCCGGCTTAGATAGAGAAAATATGTGCAGAATTACAAGAATTCAAGGGTTAGTGAGTGTAGAGTGCATCGTCGCAGCGAACGCCGTGTCCCTAACCTTTTACCCTCGAAAATAGTCGCAGTTGCAATCCTTTTGTAAGGTAGCATCGTCGTAGCGAGTGCCGTGCCCCCCAAAATACTTGGATTGTTTTACCACACAGTTACATACAAAACATATAGATAAATGCCAGGTTTCAGAATATAGAATATGTTGACTAAAATATACCAGCAAGTTAGACAAAATAAGCTACACCCTTGATATAGAAGACAGAATATGGACAAGAGGGTGTAGCTCAACACATATTTTAATGAAAAAAGTAAAGACCAAGAGATTTCCGTAAAAATACAAATCTCTTATGATCTAAGGGTTTTATAAAGATGTCAGCAACTTGGTTCTCCGTTTTCACATACTCAAGTTTGATTACCTCGTGTTCCACTAACTCTCTAATGAAATGGTGTCTTATGTCAATGTGCTTTGTTCTTGAGTGCTGAACAGGATTTTTGGAAATGTTTATAGCACTCATGTTGTCACAGTACACAACTAGGTCATTGTTGTCTAAACCATAATCACTAAGCATTTGTTTAAGCCACAGCAGTTGTGTGCAACAGCTACTAGCGGCGACATACTCAGACTCAGCAGTGGATAAGGAAACACAATTTTGCTTGCGGCTGTGCCATGACACAATGTTGTTTCCTAGATAAAAACATCATCCACTCGTACTTTTCCGGTCATCAACATATCCATCCCAATCCGAATCACTAAAACTTATCAAGCTCATATTCATGTGTTTAGAAAATAATATGCATAGGTCTATAGTTCCAGCAACATACCTGATGATTCGTTTAACAGCTTTGAGATGAGAGGCTTTAGGTTTAGCTTGATACCTGGCACAAACACATACGCTAAACATCAAATCTGGACTAGTGGCTGTTAGGTACAACATGCTCCCTATCATTGATCTGTAGAGTGTTGGGTCAACATCCTCTCCAGCATCATCTTTAGTTAGCTTTTCTGTAGAGCCCATATGAGTCTTCATGTGCTTTGTACCTTCTAGATTAAATCTCTTTATCATCTCCTTGGCGTATTTGCTTTGAGAGATAAAGATGTCATCTTGTCCTTGCTTAACTTGTAGTCCAAGAAAGTATGTGAGCTCGCCCACCATGCTCATCTCAAACTTAGTAGACATTGCACCTGAAAAATCAGTTAACATGTTACGCGATGTGGAACCAACAATCATATCATCAACATAAATTTGAGTAATAAGGATGTGTTGGTCTTCCCTTTTGATAAACAATGTCCGGTCAGCAGCACCTCTCACGAATCCGTACATGAGAAGGAAATGTGTGAGATGCTCATACCAAGCTCGAGGTGCTTGTTTGAGCCCATATAGCGCTTTCTTCAATCGGAAAACATGGTCTGGTTTGTGAGGATCCTCAAAACCTTTCGGTTGTTCCACGTAAACTTCATCCTTTAACTCACCATTAAGGAATGCTGCCTTCACATCCATCTGGTACAGATTGATGTTGAGGTAACATGCGACTGCAAGCAACAATCGAATGGATTCGAGTCGTGCTACTGGTGCAAATGTGTCATCAAAGTCGACTCCTTCGACTTGGGTGTACCCTTGAGCTACTAATCGTGCTTTGTTACGCACAACAGTCCCCTTCTCATTAGACTTGTTTTTGAAAATCCACTTTGTGCCAATAACATTTTTGTTGACTGGCCTGGGAACAAGATACCAAACATCACTGCGCACAAATTGATTTAGTTCTTCATGCATAGCATTTATCCAGAACTCATCAGTTAGTGCTTCCTTGATATTTTTTGGCTCGAACTTGGAGACTAAACAAGTTATGCCTTCAACTGTAGAGCACATGGAGTACAAGCACGCTATTTCTTTATAGTTGATTGGCTGTTTTCGTCGAGTCTGAACACCATCCCCAATGATTCCAATAACTTGAGTTAGTGGATGGTAGTCTTTCACTCGTCCTGAAGGTTCCATGCGAGGAGTGATCTCTTGAGGCTGATCTAGTTGTTCTTCTGGTTCCTGTTGTGTGGTGTTGACCTCCACAGTAGTGCCAATTTCTGTGCTAGGTGTGCCACCAGGTGTGCCAGCTTCTGTGTTAGGTGGAACATTTTGCGTCTCAATGGGAGGTGTAACAACTCCCCCTTGATATATGTCATCTTCTGCTCCCACTTCTTTTTTCCCATCACCTGCATCATCGAAGACAACATTAACAGATTCTTGTATTGTCTTGATGCGTAGATTAAAAACCCTATAAGCTACACTGTTTGTTGAGTAACCAACAAATACACCTTTGTCGCTTTTATCATCAAACTTTGTTAGATACTCTCGATCATTTAAAATAAAACAAACACACCCAAAAACACGAAGATATTTTAGGTTAGGTTTTCTCCCTTTCAGTAGCTCATATGGTGTTTTGAATGACCCTGGTCGAATGTTGACTCGGTTATTGATGTAACAGGCTGTGTTTACTGCTTCAGCCCAAAAACGTTTCGTCATTTGACTTGAGCTCAACATCACCCTAGCCATTTCAATCAAGGTTCTATTCTTGCGTTCGACCACACCAATTTGTTGTGGTGTCTTTAGTGCTGCAAACTCTTGGTACACTCCTTTTTCATCACAAAATGTTGTAAGTTTTGAGTTTTCAAACTCACGACCATGATCTGACCTTATGCGAGATATTCTAGCATCATACATATTAGTAACACGAGAAAATATATTTTTGAATACCTCAAATGTTTCAGATTTTTCTCGTAAAAAATAGGTCCATGTAAACCTAGAAAAATCGTCTACCACAACAAGCACATACCTTTTACCACCAATGCTTTCAACTTCCATGGGTCCTACAAGATCCATATGTAGAAGTTCAAAACATTTGTTGGTCCCAAAGTGTTGTTCATTGTGTTGTAAAGCAGGATGTGATGCATGTAATTGTTTTCCTCGTTGACAGTCTCCACATACGATCTGGTCTGCATTCCCAAGTTTGGGTAAGCCTCGCACATCATCCATCTTGATTAACCTGCCAAGATTTTGAAAGTTAGTATGACCTAATCTTTTATACCAGAGAATGACATCATCAACTTGAGCCTTGTTGCATTTCACATGATCAGTCATGTAACAATTGTCTGATGACCTTTGACCTGTCATGATACACATATTCTTGTTGTTGTAAACTTCACATGCATCTTTAGTGAATTTTACAAGCATGTTGTCATCACACAGTTGACTTATACTAATCAGATTTGCCATAAGTCCTTGCACATGAAAAACATTTGTTAAAGCAGGCAAACCAGGAACATTAAGTGTACCTTTCCCTACAATTTTACCTTTTGAGCCTCCACCGAAAGAAACATTTCCTCCATCATATGCCTCATAATTGGAAAGAAATGTTTTGTTACCTTTCATGTGACGTGAACATCCGCTGTCAAAATACCAAGAACCTGAAATGTCAGTTTTTAATGCTGTGTACACAACATTACATGTTAAATCAGTTTTCTTGACCCACACCATTTTGGGTTGCTTTGGTAGTACACCTTCGGACCTGTCATCTCTTTTCTTTTGATAACAGAAGGGTTTTATATGTCCTGGTTTCGAACAATAATGGCATATATATTTCCGTTTATGTCGTTTACCTTTCTTCTTACCTCTCTTACCTTTTCTTGGTTGAGAGATGTTTTGTTGTGGCTGTGTTGGCGGGTCTGCGATCACAACATCTGCTTTGGCAGTTGATGTTTCTCCTCCAGATGTGGACCCTTTACACAGCGCAGTAGGTGCCGCATACCCGAGCCCTCTCTTGCTTGGGTTTGCGCTGTCCATGATCTCTTGAAGCGTGTAAGTACCTGTATTCCACTTGCGGATGGTTAGTTCTGCCTCTTCAAGTTTGGTTTTCACTTTGGTGAGCTCTATGTCACGTTGTGTAATCAATGCCTCCTGTTTTGCTTGAACTTCCTTGAGTCGTGTTACCTCTGCTGTTGCTATCAGCAGATCTTTTGCTTGATGTTTCCATTTTCCCAACAGCTCATCATACAACCTTTTCAAGCCTTGAATAATTGAGAAGGCATTGCTATCACACTCTTCAGCACAGGCGGAATCTATGTCGTCCTCAATACTTCCTGTACCATCAACAGAGGCATTTAAACAAAACAATGTAGAATAATAGTTAGAGTCATACCGTTCAAAGAAGGTGTCCGCATCTGTGTGTTGGTGCATGTCCTGCAGAGGCATTGTTACATGCAGTGCAACACTTTCAAACAATTTTTCCTCAATATCTTCAAAGAACTCATGCTCATCATCATTCCATGAAACCCAATACGATTTACCCTCTTTCGAAGTGTGTTGGCACACTGATTTGCAAAGTGTCCAAAACCCTTACATTCATGACATTGTAAGCTGTCGAGTTTGGAGGAACTGTATTTGAATACTTCGTTGTTAGAGGTGTTCCTAACAGGGGGTTTTCTTTGGTTGTTGTTGGACTTCGGAGGTTCATAGTACTCCAGACGTGGTACTTCTTGCCCCTTGGGTTTGGACTTGTCACTCTTAAATCCTCTCACCATGCAATTGAACTTCCTAGTAATCATATGGATTTCTTCCACTTCTTCGGAGTCACTAGAGTCCATTTGGTTTAATAACTTACTGCAGGATGGTGATGAACTTGAACCTGCGGTGAGAGCCATTGTTTTCTTCTTGGGGAAGGTCCCTCTTGCTTCGTGATTCATCTCATAAGTTTTGAAAGAATTCATGAGATCTGTGAATTCTAGTGCATTCACCCCTTGCACTATTTCAGTGCCTGTTACCTTCATGTCAAACCTAGGCGGCAACGTTCGAAGTGCTTTGGAGACAAGAACCTTGTTACTCAATGGGTCTCCTAGGTCTTGACACTCATTAGTGAGGTCAAGAATCCTTTTAATATAGCTAGAGATATCTTCCTCTTCCTCCATCTTCATATCCTCGAATTGAGAGGCGAGGATACGTAGACGAGACTGCTTGACGCTCTTGTCACCTTCACAGTGCCTTTGGAGAATATCCCAAGCATCTTTCGCACAAATACAGTTCTTGATTAATTTGAACATGTTTGTGTCGACAGTTGAGATTATAGCATTTAGTGTTCGATCATCAAGAGTGGCAGCTTCAATTTGATCACGTGACCAGGAACTTTGGTCTATTGGAACACAATCACCGTCAGCGTCAGTTTGCTTTGGTGGTGACCACCCATTCTCCACAGAAATCCATGCTCGTCTATCAAGAGATTTGATATAAGAGCGGGTACGTGTCTTCCAGTAAGAATAATTCGAACCATCCAAGATTGGAGGTCGAAATGCTCCAGTGCTATTTGGATCCATCTTTGCGTTAGAGCTGTGATACAGTCAGGACCACACTCAGTGTGCCGAGTGATGGCTCTGATACCACTTGAAAGTGTATCAACTACTCTAAGTCAATGTTGCGGAAGCTAAATAAGAAAACACGAGATAATTTTTGCGTAGGTTGTGTTAACGAACAACCTACACGGCAGCCTTACGGCCAAAAAGAATAATCAAAATAAGTGTTGTGTTGCTACAATGTTTAGCACCACACAACACCAACACTTCTTACAAAAACACTAAACGTATGATCTTAAAAGACTAAGGGCCATACATACTAAACTACGAATTTAATCTGCAAAAGTGTATCTCTAACTGAAAACTATAACAAGTATTTATAGAGATAGTTCATGGGCTTGATTTCCATAATCTTTGTAACTGCCGGCCCATGCATTCCCCAATTTTCTCAACTGTTGTCGTGCTCCGCAAGATGCGCTTGGGAATGTGGAAACTGCTTCAGACCGTTGTTGACTCCGATATTTATGGAAACAGATTTCCACTTGGCACAAAGATCTCAACCGCTTATCATGACTTGGTCTTCTCCAGTCTTCGTGCATTCTTCAAGCATACCAAGTCAAACTTCCACGTGCATCCACGAGGCTGCTGAGTCATCATCAACTGTTGAGCTTAATCAGCTAAGTCAACAACCATCCTGTGAAGAACATAAAAATACACATGTTAGGTTCAACATAATAAACAACAATATAAAATACCTAACAATCTCCGAACCACGCAAACCATATCTTGTGTGTTCGCTATTTACATTCAGTATTTTATTCTTTAACAATCTAGTGCATAAATTGAATAATGATTAAAAGAAAAGTGAACTTAAAGCATTAAGTTTTCTGACAAACGAGTAAGATTTTAAACCACCACTTCCGCACGTACACTTAAGATATTAGTCCATCTGTCTAACACTCAGCTTTTAAAATTCAAAAATGGTGTATTCCCCCCCCCCCCCCTCCCTTCATACACTCAGTATACTTGTTTCGGGACCAACAAGTGGTATTAGAGCAGTGTGTTTAATTACCACTGTTTCTTGAACCCAAGGTTTTTAAACTGATCTTTCAGAGAACCATACTTGTTCACTTGCATATCTGTTCTTTGCAATGGAAAATTCTATCAGGTTACCAATGTTCTCCATTGAGGACTATGACTACTGGAAGTACATGGTGTCTTCTTTCCTGAAGGCACACCATGTCATGATGTGGCAAGTAATCACCATTGGACCGATCAAAATCATGAAGACTTTTCCTCAGAAAACAACTAGTGTAAGAGAACTGGGCACTGAGTATAAGCCACTCAATGAATACACAGCCGATGAGAAGAAAATCGAAGACTTGGATGATTATGTCAAGCACATCATCTCAGACACGCTAGAGAGGCCCATGCTCGTGCACATTCAATATTGTGAAACTGCTAGAGAGATGTGGGAAACTCTCGAGCAAATGTTTGCAGGCTCAGAGGAAATTAAAGAAAATAAACTAACCCTTGGGTGTAAAAAATAAGATACTTTCTTGCAGATGCCAGGAGAATCCATCAGTGAGGTGGAACTCAGGCTCATGCAAATTCTTACATCCGTCAGGGCACTGAAACCTGACAAGTACACTCAAAGGGAGATCAATCTGAAGATCGTATGGTGTCTTCGACGTGAAGATTGGTTGACATATTAAATCCAGATCAACGGGCGTCCAGATTTCAACAACCTCACTACTGCCGCCATCTTCAGTATACTGAAGAGCCATGAGACAATGCAGAGAAAATTAGAGATCACAAATCCAATTAGAGACGTCGTTCCAATCTCAACATCTCAGGATATTGTTGCCTTCCAGTCAGACAAGACTCCAGCTAAAGAGACAAAGCCTGAAGGACTAGATCTCGAAGGTATGTCAAAAACTGAACTAATGAAACAGTATGTTCTAATGGTCAAACGTTTTGAACGTGTAGATATGAGAATTGGTCGATTCAAGAAGATGTACAAGGATAACCGTACTAGAAGGGCCACACCACCACCCACTAAATCAACAACTTCCACTTAGGAAGGGACTGTATCTCAGTCCAAGCCTGAGAGACAATACAACAAAGGTGCTTGTTATGAATGTGGATCTTTAGATCACTTCAAACCTGACTGCCCTGACCTCAGTAAGAAGGAAAGTGATGAGCTTAGGCTGCGAATGGATCAAAGGAACGCAGAAAGGAAGGCCATGCTGGTTGAAGATGATCCAGATCAAATCAACACACCATCCAAAATAACATATGAACAACACTTCTCAGATTCATCAGATGATGAAGATCTTGAGTTGATGGTCACTAAGGAGGAAGAGGAATCAACTGAAGTCTACTGCTTGATGGGCAACCACTCAGGCGACTTCGTTACTCAGGTAATCTATGCACACGTCATGCCTAAAGGATACGTTGATCCTAAAACAAAATTTTCAACTTCATATGCATCCATCTCATCATCACAATCTGAGTCGCATACTGAAGAAAAATCCACAACTGGGATCACTACAGTTGAGGATAATGAGAAAACTGAGGCTACTGTCTCACTGGAAGTATATGAGGTCTTAGCTGAAGATTTTCATAATCTTCAAGCTATCTTCATACTCACCAAGGATGAAAATGATGAGATAACTTCCAAGTTGGCCAAACAACCTGAGAACATTATGCAAAGTTTACCTACTGACATCCAAAATGATGATTTAGTAGAAAGAGTTTGTAAAGAACTGAATGAGATTTCTCTCAAGTGTCAGGAACAAGAGACTACTATCTCTAACCTAAACAAGGATCTTGTTACACGAACTGAAGAGATTTTGTTCCAAAAATCTCAGATCAAAGAATTGATTGAACATAATGAACTACTATCTGAAAGGATAGAATACTATAAAGGAAAGGTCGAGACATGGACCAAATCTGGATATACCAATCATATGTTCAGTGAATCTCAACGACCACAAGGTAAAGGCCTTGGTTTTGCTCAAGATAGGGCAATTGTGCCCTGTCTGACTATACCTAAACCATCATTTCTCATCATATCCTTTGTACAAGGACCGAACCATGATAAAGAAGAAATGATTGCCACTGAGGCTATCAAAACCACTGAAAAGGTTTCTAAGTCCCAAGGGAAGAAACTAATGACTGAAAATGTGTCCAAACTGAGAATCAAGAAGGTTATCACTCATCCTGAAGTGAGAACCTCACTGGATAAAGAGAAGGCAAAGAAGTTTGCCATTGAGAAACCAAGACAATTTGTCAGGAAGCATACATTTCCTGAAACTGAAACACGAACTGAACGTCAGACTTTCAGGAAACAGAAATTTCCTGAAACTCAAAATGTTACTAAAAACCAAGTATGTGAGAAACATGCTACTGAAAGACATGTTACTAAAAGAAAAGTTCAAACAACTGAACAACGTACCCATCAGAGAAATTACAAGGGTCAAAGCCCTAAATCAAAGTGCTCTCATTGCACTTGTTCATCAAGTGGATCAAGTCCACGAAGTCACACTTCTAGACGTTGGGATTCATCACCCAACACAAAACAATATGAATATGGACATAGGAATTCATCACCTAGTTCATACTCAAATGATTCAAAGTGAAAGAACTCTTGCTTCACTCCCCCAGTTCACACTCAAGGACCTAAAGGGTCAGTGCACACTGAAAAATGTTGGACAAAGGTTCAACCAAGATCTGACTTCAGGGCTACTACTAAGCTTGAAACCAGACCAAATAATGTGACTAAAAAACAAGTCAAACCTGAGAAAAGGACATTATATGTCGACTTTCAGGGGAGACAAATCAAAGTAGATTCAAACATTGGCAGCATAAGGCAAACATGGGTGCCAAAGCATAGCATGCATACTGAATCTGGGTCTAGTTCTCAACTGGATCCTAAGACTCATTAATTGTAGGAATCAGGACCAAGGAGAGGTGCACAAAATGAGCATTCAAGCTGGATTATAGACAGTGGATGCTCAAGGCACATGACTTTTCAAAAAGAAGTCATCTCTAACTACACTGAGAAAGATGTGCCTCAGGTAACCTTTGGTGACAACTCAAAAGGTTTCACTAAAGGGTATGGTACTCTCAATATAGAGAATGTTTCTATTGATAATGTTTCTTATGTCTCTGGCCTGAAGCGCAATCTACTCTCAGTGAGTCAATTGTGTGATAAAGGCTTTAATGTTGTGTTTAGTTCTGAAGAATGCAGGATTAACAAGCTCACTAATGAGACCATTGTAATGAAAGGATTCAGGGTAAGAAATATTTTTGCAGCTGACTGGAAAGCCTCCTCCCCTGAAACATGTCTGGTCTCAAAGAGTACTTCAGAACAAAGCTGGTTATGGCACAATAGACTCAGTCACCTGAACTTCAAAGTCATCAACAGACTTTCAAGACACAGTCTAGTTCGTGGATTGCCTAACCTGAATCTTCGACAAAGACCATGTTTGCGGAGCTTGCCAAAGTGGAAAGCAAATCAAAACTTCATTCACTACTAGAAAAACGCTCATAGATGACATTAAATCAGTGTGATGTATGAGGGTAAAAAACTGTCAAATATGCCTGTCTCATCTATTTCTCGGTCATAAATGACACTGAAAACGTGTGATGTATGCGCTCATAGATGACATTATTTTATTAAACGATGACACGAAAATAATATCATCTATTTTATAATACATGACACAATATAATGTCATCTATATTAAAAAAATGTCATTTATAAGCGAGAAATTGACACATTTAGGTGCAATACATGACTTTTTTAGAATGTCATCTATAATTCATAAGATGACAATAATTAATGTCATCTATATTAAAAAAAAATGTCATTTATAATCTGATAAATTTAACCATTTTCGTATTTTTTTCATTAATTAACTTGTATTTAATAATTTTGGTTTCATCAATATATTTTACAAAATAAAATAATGCCAAATAGAGAATTCATACACGCACTAAAAATATTTATATGCATTAATTGTCTAATATTCAATTTCGTACACGGAAATGAAAATAAAAATGACAAAATACGAAAAAGTTTGGGTTAATATTTCAATCCACCTTAACTAATCTTGGTGTCACAATATGGGGTTAATGAACATTCATAACAATTATAGAGGAAATATTTCAGAAGTTACAGCTTTGCAGTCAAGCAGTCTGGAGTCTGAAATATCGTTCTTCGACTACCAAGTCTCATTGTACTTCCCATATGAGTTTTTGATCCCTAACAAGAAGGAGTAAATAAGAGGACAGCTGAAACTGAAATCAACTATCAAATGAGGGTGACAGTTACCTCTGGCATGAATATCACAACAGGGTTTGGGGTCTCCTTATCAAACTCAGAGCTATTTGCCCTTTCCAATCCCAAAACCTGTATAGTATGTTTGGAATAAAGTCAATGTCTGGACAATATTATGGCCATAAAAGGAGGGAGCACATAGATGATTAAGGTGCATCTTACATTTCTTGCAATCTCAATCACAGATATCTGCATGCCCAAACAAATCCCAAGATACGGAACTCTGTTCTCTCTGGCATATTTTGCAGCCAAAAGCATACCTTTGATTCCACGATCTCCAAACCCACCAGGAACCAAGACACATGCAACACTCTAAAAATATAGATTGGTGGATTATTAGAATAGGCATAGAAAAGTTTTAAATGTAAAGACAGATGAGCCTCTGAAACAACAGGAATTGTGTTGAAACTTTTTGTTATAGTCTTACAGAGCATCTGCCATAAAAGTAGTTGCATAGTGTTTAACATTCCAAGAAACGAGCAAAAACAAAGAAGATTTCCAAAACTTCCATAATGCATGATATAACTAATGGAGAAAATACAAAATAGCTAACTGAGAAATCTTTACCCGAAGAGTTTTCCAAGTTGTCGCATGAGCCTCTGGTGTCTGTATTGAAAATTTATAAAAGTTGCAACTTGTAAGAGACGTGATCTCAAATTAAATCATGGTAAGGTAAATTGTCGCTAGTGCTAATTTTGAACATCCTTACAGATACTGCACTATCATCTTCAAGATCAGTAGCTGCAATCCAGTCAATTGCTGGCTTCAATGAGCAAGCAATGCAAGCATGCAGAAGGGCCTGGCATCATAGGAACAACATTTAAATATTTTTGGAAGAGATAGCACACACGTGTGAAATCAAGTAACACAAAAAAGGTGTATCAACAAAAACAATGGGATATATAGGAGATCATACTATTTAATCAAAGTAGGTGTAGATGGCATAAAGTATCACTACGTCAAGAGTGATAGCTTGAACAAGTATTGGAATAATAAGAAACCAAAAACACAGATATACCCAAAATAAATTTTAGTGAATTAGTCCCACGTTAATTGCATAAATAAGCATCTCTTGGGTACAATGAACAAAATAAAGTAAGAAACACTATTCACTTCATCAGGACAAATCTGTCAACATTCGTGATCTGCAGTAGCATATCAACATTAATCTTTCCTAACCTCTCATGTATACAGGTCGCCCATCCTTGTCAACTCCATGGTAACCATGAGGATAATATTGTTGAACCTCTTTTAACTCTTTGAAGTTAAAGTCCTGAGGGAAAAGTTATTAAGAGAGCATAGAGAGTTAATAAAATAGAACACTAAGAAATTAGTGCTAAAACTAATATTAGATTATGGAACTCTTGAGAAGATCTGGAAGTAAGTAGATCTTGTTTTTTTTAATTTCATAAACATAAAAATAACAGAACTAGCACAAAATTTGAGAAAGATCTAAAAACTTAAACAACATTCATGAAAATAAAGTATCGGTCAAGAACCAGAGAACAAAGTTGATAAAGACTAGAAACCAACCTGTCCGAGAATCCATGCTGAAATCTAGAGAAAGTAAATAAGAAAATGAAAGGAATATATATAAATTAGAAAATGATAAATAAAATGCAGTTCAAAGTGATCACCTGCTTGTTTGTTATCAATATGCATGGGTTCATCAAACAGAAATGTATAAACAGAAATAGGTTATTGGATCCAATATGGTGTGAAGTTGATGAATCATAATTTTCTGACAGTATTTATTTTAATCTACTCTTCATTTCAAACTTATTCATGATAGAATGAGATATATAAGTGTTCCGAATGATGGGGGTAAAAGATTAGTTAGTACCTCAGCATAATGTGATAATCATCAAATCTCGCAGGAAGTAAACTATCTATGACCAGTGCTTGCCGAAAAGCATCAAATCTCGAATACAAAACTCTCCTTAGTGTAATAAAATAAATATCGATTTCTTGCCTGGTGTTGGGAGCGCTCATCCTGTATGGCAACTATTAACCTAGTTGGTATATGGAAATCAAAGTGCATATATATTTGGAGTAAGGAAAACCTGCACTCTGTGAACTCCGCTCTCAAATTTCAGCTTTCCATAAACATCTGTGAAAGTGTATCAACTACTCTAAGTAAACGTTGCGGAAGCTAAATAAGAACACACGAGATAATTTTGTGTAGGTTGTGTTAATAAACAACCTACACGGCAGCCTTACGGCCAAAAAGAATAATCAAAATAAGTGTTGTGTTGCTACAATGTTTAGCACCACACAACATCAACACTTCTTACAAAAACACTAAAACGTATGACCTTACAAGAATAAAGATCATACACACTAAACTACGAATTTAATCTGCAAATCGTGTCTATCTAACCTCTTATATCATCTCAAAATCCGCACTGTTGGGAAGTGGACTCCAGCACCTCCCGGAGGGGGGGTCCTCCGTG